>OVAX01002436.1:0-29489 GCA_900406405.1 Lepidium africanum
GTAGATCTAGTGCTGTAAGTTTGTCTATATATCTTGATGTAATTACTCATGAATAAAAAATTAAGAGAAAAAGAGTATTCTCTTTTTCCTCTCAACTCCTCTCTCTTGTAACCACCAACTCTCTTCTTCATTCTTCTTCAAATCTTAATCTCTCTTTTTCACTTAAAATCTCACAGTATCACGGTCCGGTTCTATGTGTCCCTCTTTTGCCTTTCGATATTTGCTATGTCTCTAATTACTCCAAATTTGAGGACGTTTGGATATACTCTTCAGACATGCTTTTGTTATTGGCTTAATGGTAGGTGTAGAACTGTTTTAGACTTTGATTGGGTTGTTGCCGGGATTGTTCGTATAGGTTTATTAGAGCTAGATCAAGTTTTATTGGTTCATAGTCAAGACATTTTGAATCTTCCTTGTGGTTTGGTCTGCTTCTCTATTTGGTGATTTTTGGTGTAGTGGTCTCGTCAACGTCACCCCTTTGCCTCAAGCTTGAAGATGAAAGTTCTCGCGATTTGATGGAGTCTCAGTTTGGTAATGTTTGCTTATTTTGCTGCCTGGTTCTATGGTTTCTTTCACTGCAAAGCTTGAAGCTTTATCTCTTTCGTTGAGATTTTCAAGTGTTGGTTAGAATCAGATTTCTGCAATTTTGTAACTTCATTACCTTATCTCCATTGTAAAATTCAGTATCAATAATAATTTATCATTGACAAAAAAAAAAGACTCGAATATTTTTATTCAAAAAAACAGATTTGTGGTTATCTTAGGTAAAACATAGAGTGTTAGACGGGAAATTTGTTGAGTATGAGAGAAGACTAACTATCCTATAATTTATTCAATCTAATATTTTATAAATTAATACAAGAATTTGTTTGGTTAAGTTGTTAAATGTCTATTTCTTCTGTTTTTTAATTGAAATTTGACTCCACTAAACCATATTGACCACGTGATATTGTTAGAGATTTTGAAGTTGGTCTTTTCGATTTAATTGTTGAAATAATATTTTTTTCAAACTAATTTTTTAGGTTAATTAACATATTGGTATATGGCTATATGCTATGACAGATGACCCAATGGTAGTGGCCACTTTACAAATTTTCAGACACCATAGTTCAATTTCTCTCTAATGCAAGCGAAAGGAAAATGAGATATTTTAGAATATATGGTTTGATAATGGATCGGGTCTTGTCGATCCAATTATAAGAGTAAGGTTGACAAAAAAATAAAAAATAAAAATATGGGTAAATTGCTGAATTTTTTTCAGTCTGGTAGTTAGGATAATCCAGCTAACGACCATGGCATCAAAAGTTTGATTCCTCCCCTCTATAATAGGTAGATTAAATAAGAATTTTAGGAAATGGATTTTAGACTATGGATCGGGCCTTGTCGATCCAATTTTAACAAAAAAAAATATCGGTAAATTTATAAGTTAATAAATTATGACAAAATATTGTTCCAACTTTATTAATTTATAAACGTTTAACTGTAATAATTTCTTTACTGTACCAATAATAGAAAATTTGACTAACTTTACAAATTCGACTTCATTATATGCTGTTTTCACATTCCATATTGAAAAGGAAAAAAGGTGAAAAAAATAGAACCCGGTCAAATTATAGAGACAGGATATGATCGTAGTGAGAAAACGATTTCGACTGTTTATAACTTTTTTACCAATGAACATTGTATTTGTATGCATTGTCTCTTTCACATTATATAACACATCCATCATTGTTTCTCACTCAATAGTTACATTACTTCTTTATCGCTTTTAGTAAAAAAATTCCAAGCATTTGTAAAGTTGTTTACGCTTTGTAAGTCTATTGAATAATGAGTCATGAGTACTTCGATTGATTTGCCAATCAAGCACCATGATATGTCTGTTTTGTTTCTGTATCTCATTAATCTGATCATTTCCCCTTTGAGATGATTTAAGAGACCAAAATATATAGTCAATAACCTATATTAAAGGTACCTTGTTGTATAAAGGTTTTGACCTAATCTGATCTTTAAGATATGTTTTTCGTTTGTTTTTGATATCGATATGTAAGATATTTAAAAGAGCATCTTTGATATAATGCATATGAATTTATTTTATAAATTAAAGTTTGTTCTACTATTTTGTAATAAAGTTATGTTCAAGAAATACATTCTATTTTTTTTGTTAACAAATAATTATTGGATCGACAACATCCTGATTTATAGCCTAATTAAATTCTTCAATTGAATCTGGGTGGGATTCGAACTCATTATCTGATGTCTAGCTAAATCAGAAAGCCAACAGAGCCACTTGACAGATATTGTTATATTTTTGACAAATAGCATTATGAACTATATATATATATATATATATGTATATATGTTACAGTAAAGTTATCAAAAACTATAAAGACATAATTAATTGAACAAAATATATTGGTATCGGTATAACATGTCATATTACTATACGTTTCCCTTATAACATTAAAAACAAGAGTTGGTAATCCCATTTAGAATCAAATTACTTGGTTCGGTTGAATTTAGATTTAGGTTTGTATTTTTTAAGTTACAGAAAAAAAAATTCACTCGAAATCATTAATTATTTTTACATACATGAGAATCCGGTGATACCTACACTGGAAAGAACCAAAATGAATAGTTAGTAAGCAAATGCAGTTGGTCTGAATGATGTTCATCCGATGGGACAGACTATCGGAGCTTAGAATTTTAAATCTTCATTGTTTCTTTTGTTCTTCATCATTTGTTGCACTTTCTTCATTTCCTACGTTTCATTGGCAAGCCATATGACATTAGTAAGAGTTGAAGTCACCACATTTGCCTTGATGCAATTATTTTAAAAAACACTAGAGGTTTTATCGGGCTACACCAGGTATATATATTATAAAATATATATAATTAGTATTTTATATGATAGATTCTAATATAATTACAAATAATAAAAATAGAATAAAAACTAAATAGGTTCTAGCCGAACCAAATTTCAAAAAATTGAATCAAAGTATAAAATAAAATGAAAAGTTATACACTAAAATAAAATTAAAACTTATAAATTAAAATAAATTGAACCTCAACCAAACTAACCAAATTTATCAAAATAACTAATATTTTTAACCAAACATATGAAACATATACTGCAATATATCAAAAACATATATTTTAATTTTACTTTGTTGTCAAAAATTAAAGTATAATTTGATCACAAGTGAGTTCTTTTGTAAAGTCCAAAATTTTGAAACCTTAACCGAAGGGAACCAACAAAAAATGTTCACTTCTACATTTTATGGGTCCTTTTAAATTAGGGACCCTTTAAAGAAAAATAGTTAATATTCTCTGTTTTCATTATTTTAGTTTGTTGCATGCTCTGTTTTCATAATTGTAACTTGAATGCTAACAGTTTATAGGGATTTTTAAGAAGATGAAGTGGATAAGTTAAGAATTCTCATATAAGTACTTTTTCTTAATAGATAGATATGTTGTTAGGATTTTCTTAATGGTCATGTATTTTTGGTTGCTGTTTTAATTTGATAAATGAGGCCATGATTTACAAATATATAATATATGATATTTATGACGAAGATTTTTAAAATAACCTAAATTTTGTTTTAAAGTGTTGATCTGTAATCAAGATAGTATATAACCTAAATCAGTTTTAAAGGATACATTTTTACACGTTTCTTACCATTTGATGCTGATGTTCTTGAGATTATGTTCTTCGATTAAGTTATTAAGACTGCCAATAAAAACGCAACTAATGACGATTCTCTGATAAGTAGTGGTTGGCCAATCAAGTATCCTATTACTGCAACGCTATGTAACTCTATCTCCTTCAAGAAGTGACAAAAGATTCAAACATTAATTACAAAAAAAAAAAAAAATTACTCGAGTCAAATCGAATCTGTCCAGAATACCATAAAATCTGATTACTTATCTAGTTAGGTGACAAAGACCGAGTTGCGTAAATACCTGAAGCAAATTCAGTAGCTCCTCGAACAGTCATCATCAACTTACATCTGTAAGTTAATAAGGTCTTCAATCCCTTGCCGATTTCATATGAAAGCAAACAAAAGGACACACAAAAAATTTTATTTTTGTTAAAACATAGCTAAAATCTGATAGCAATTGTATATATAGATATGTGGTTAATGAGGAGATTGGGAGGGAAATGGATATGTTCATTTAGAATCGAAAATCCTAGATATGTGAAGTTGAAGATTTCTTTACTTTCTTGTTGGGTGTATGTGAGTGAATCGTTTTATCATTTATATGAGTGGACTGTACAAATTCTATAGAGGAAAAAGAATACAAAGCGTTGTTGTGGCAATTTTTGTGTTTTTTATTTTGTTTGAAACGTATAACTAAATTTGAATAGTCCTTTGTTTCTCATATTTTTGTTTTAAAAGAAGATGCTAACGTAGTAATTTGTTGGACTTGAAAAGAAATAACGTGGCAGCAAGGTAATGAGTCTCTAATTTGCTGATGTGGATTGTGTAGGAGGCCACAATTAAGAACTTTTAGTATATATATAATTTACCTTAATGCGGTGTAACTATATTAACCAGAAACTAGAAATTAATTACTATAAACTAATTAAAGGGAAGAAGTGATACATAGTTTTATGTTCTTTGTTTGCACTAAGGTTTTTCTTGATTTATAATAAACAAATAAAGTTTGGATTTTTATGTACTCCATCTGTTTTATAATTAGTGCTGTTTGAAAAAAATAATTTTTTTAAATTTAATTTTTATCGTTTTGAATATTTATATTATGTAATTTGATTTTATATTAGCTGAATAGTTTTTAAATAGACAATAAATAATGTTTTCGATGAAAATTTTTTAATCTATACGCAAAATTCCTTTTTTTTTTTCAAAAAAAAAAATCTTATATCAACTTTAAAACCCAAGAAAATGGAATAGAGTATACAAAAATACAATTTTTGGATACATTACAAACGCTACGAGCTAACCAATCGGCATTATGGTCGAGGCTTCTGGGAATCTGATGGAGAAAAAAGCTGGAGAAGAGTCTTCTGAGTCTATCGAACTCCTCCAGGTAATACGAGAATGTTGGCCAGTCCTCTGGGGATGCCACCATCTTCAAGATCTCCGCACTGTCAGTGACACACTGAACTTCTATAATCTCCAAACTTAATAGGGATTTCATCACCCATAGGATTGCTTCAAACTCTATATGCAATGGCGACAACCAACGAGGGATTCCTCTTGCCTCCATGTTTGCGCCTCTCGTAGAATTTGGGAAACAATACCATCCAGTCCTTGAGAATCGAATCCACAGAGAATGTAGAATTAACGCAATAGAACCACAAGACTCACACTTGAGTGAAAGCAAGCCAAATTTTGGAAATTAAACTACTACTATTCAAAATTAAATAAGAACAAAACTAAAATCAAACAAAGATCAAACTAAGCATTAGTCAAACAATTTCAAACTAGAAAATGACTTTAAAAAAATTGAACGATTAAGAAACAAGAACAATATATTAAAAGAGATGGGCTATAGGCAAGAAAATTGGTCAAAGAGAAAGACAACTAATTAATTATCCATTTAGAAACATTAAGCTCAACCTAGGACATGAAACATAAATCTAGATCAACCCACTCTCATATCATTGACCTCTATACTAATCAATCCATCAAGCTAAATTCTCATTTTTCAAATAATCAATCAATAAACATTAAGCACAAGTCCATTAAGTTTACTAATCATCCTAATTTTATCTCTCAAGGGCTAGGGAAGAAAAACTAATGAAAAGATCATTTATGAATTTTATCTAACATTTTTTGGGGGCATTAAATTTTCGAGCATCTAAATTTAATTGAACAAGTTAAACCTAGCATTAAAAGCATCTTAAATGAAAGAGTCTAACAACCTAAGCATCAAAAGCTAATCATCTAACCCTAGGTTCTGCCAAGCTATCAACCCATCAATCAACTACTCACTCATAACTATAAAATAAATTGAAACAAAACAAATAAAGATAAACATAATGAAAGAGATAAGAGATATGATAAAAAGATTCACTAGATAGAAGAGAATGATCAAATGATCATCATCCAACAAGGGTCTCTAGTATTCTCCCTCAAAAGTCAAAACCTCTAAAAAATTGCTTAGAAAATAGGATAAGTGTTAAAAGTTAGGGTAAAAGTCTTTTAAAAAGGAAACATGGTCGACCAGAGATAAATCAGATCGAGATCTAACTGACATGTGCAAATGTTTATGGATCAACAAGAAAACGTCGACATGGTGCCCAACGCCAGAATCATCCGGAAATGTCTGTGCGATTTTTTATTGGCATTGATCCCCTCACGACGACTTGGAGGTTGACCTTGAGGTCGACTTGAGGCTCTAAAACTATTTTCCCTTTGTGTAACTTTGTCTTTTCTTCACATGATCCATATGCTTGCTTGTGAACATCATCCCCACATCTCCAATGCTCCATAGATAGTTCCAAATCATCTAAAATGACTCAAAAGATAATAAAATATGCATATGCATGCTCCTAAGACTCTTATGTGCAAAGTATGCAAAATACTAAGTAGAATGAGATTAAATGAGTCATATGGTGGAAAATGATGCAAAATGTACATGAAAATAAGCTCACATTCACATATATCAGCTCCACTAGATTTGCCTTTTGCTTGCTCTTAAGCAAACAAACAACAAAATCGAAGAAGAGGTTAAGAGTGAGAACTCAAAGCTTTAGGAACCTAGAAATGTTTATCACAATAACCATAGAGAGTAACTACACCTTGTCAAAAGTACAGTTCTTAACAAACTCTAACTCTTTTATGCTTATCAAATACCAATCAAACAACAAGCATTCACAAGAATCTGTAACTTTCTTGTAAACCAATCTTCACATTAATTATTCTCAAACTTTAAGTGCAATCTCATTTGTGGACAATTGATCAACCCTAATCGGCATGGTAGAAAAGACTAGAAGACACTAATGATATGAGCGCAACGCGGTTCCATTGATTTACGATGACTAACTCTTAAAAAATAGAATGTCAAACATCACACAAAATTATGTCAAGACAAAAACAATCTATGCATCCAATTTATAGCATCCATTCTACACATCCATCAATATGAACCATTCTGAATCCCAAACCAAATTCTATTTTCTACCTTTTTTATCTTTTCAATCACAAGTAATCACTAATGGAAACTCATCCAAGCAAAAATTCACTCACCATTTTGAACAATGAGACATTTTAAACACAAACTCTTTTGCTAGTCCTCCATTACACTTTTTTTTTGTAAGGACTTTCTTATTCAATTAACACACATTTAGAACTAAACATATTGCATAATTCCAAGTTCTTAGTGCTACCATTCACTTTTCTTTCTTTTTTATTTCTCCTTAATCATAACCATTTTGGTTCAACAATTTCTTTCTAATTCATTCCTCAATCCATTTTATTTTCTTTCTATTTCAAGTTAACAAGAATTCCAATCATCAAGTAAGACATAAACCCACATATTTCTAGCTATAATGAGTCCTAATGCTAGCAAACAATGGAACCTACTCATTGTCGTTTTCAACTCCAATATTTTTTACATGTAAACATTATAAAAAAGAGGTTTCAGTCAAGAAAATAACAAGGGGTTTCAAAGAAGTGTTGGGGTTCAAGGTGGGGAATTATTTATTAAGGGAAAATGGCTACTTGGACTAACAAGATTGGCAAAATGGTGAAAGATAGCCCAAATATGTATAAGGTTATCATGGTTGTGTATCATGAGGCCATAAGTGAGAGACCTAATATCAAATTATATTTTATAGATTCAAGATTGGCACCAAATCAAGCAAACCTCATCAATTCAACAAGTTGCACGATCAAGAAGTCAAAGCACAAGTTTACAAGTTCAAGAAAGAGATGATCAAGCTCAAGGTGCATTCAGTAACGATGTCACTCTCTAAACACTAAGCTAAGCTCTCATCTAGGCAAGTTCATCATTGTTCTCAATGCAGAATGTTTGGCAATCCTAAATGTTCCTAGACCATTATATAATGCAAGTGCAACTAAATGCTTATTATTGTGTTTTTATGATGTTTTTTTTCAATGAAATGCAATGCAAGAGTCAAGAGTCAAGAAAAGAAAAACAGGACAACTCAAATCAAAGTTATTTTTTTCCTCTCCCAGATTTACTTCTCACCGTCTTGGTTAGCAAGTCAATCCAAGAAAGAGGAATCAAAAAATGCAATGCAAGATAAATAAAAAAGAAAAACTAAAAATATATAAGGTGGTGATTTGGTACCTTGGCTAATGAGTGGAGGCTCTTTGAATCGGAGCATCATCATAGTTTCAAAAATCTTATGTAAGTTCTCGACGGAGATTCCCTTTCTCATTAGACTCATACCAGAGTAGCTGGTGAATGTCTGAGTAGATCCAAGTCACAAGATCAATTGTTGGCGTTGCGCATGTTTGGGACTGTTGAGAACGCGTTCGGAGGATTTATAATCTTTGTGCTCTGGTTTTTTTGTCTCCGCTGGTTTCTTCTCTTTTCTTTTGGCAGATTTGGAAGATCAGGTGGGTTGGTTCCAGTTCAATGGTGGCATGCTTCCTTCAAAACACCAAAGTGGAGTGGTAAAACCAATTAAAGATAATTGCTAAAAATTGCAATATGTTGCCAAATCAAGAATCATGCAAATCAATTCAAGCTCTTAGCAACACCAAAAAAATCCTAGAACATTAACTCACTACCACATGAACCAATCCATAATCATTTTCAAGCAATTCTTAAAGAAAAAAAAATCAAGAAAGAGTAAAAAATTCTCACAACACAAAACATTGAAATGTGAATATGAATTTGCAAGAATTAATGACTTCTAGCCTTGAAGTACAACAATTACTTCTTAAGAGCACCAAAAGAAAGAGATAAAGACACATTTCAACCATTTTCCCTAAAAATTTTTGAAAGTTTTGTCACTATTCATCTCAAGAAAACGAGATCAAAAACTCAAAATTTGACCATAAAACTTGTGAATTTAAGCTCCAAACAAGTAACACAACCAATATCTAGCAATTCATAAGCTCATCAACTCATAATTAAGCTATGATTCTCAAAATAGAAGGATGTGGAAAGTCCAACCTTTAAGCTTTAATGGGGAAAAGAAAGAGATTTCATACCTTTGAGTTGTAGAGATGGTGAATGTGTGATATAAATTAAAGGAAGTGCACAAGAATCCAAAAGAAATTTGGAGAGTATACTTTTGAATGAAAGTTAGAGAGACAGAAAGAAAAAAACATTGATGGAAAATAGTGAAAGTGAGAGAGATAAATCATGGATGGAGTGGTAGTTAAGAAGAGAATGTATAAAAACATAAGTAAACATGAGTAAGCAAGAAATTTTTTTACGTTGGACGGACGTCGACCTCGGTGGATTGGGCCGCAAATCAACGTGAGACACTCCAGACGGGTGATGATTCGTGGCGTTGTGCAAATCAGGTTGACCATAGGGTCGACCTAGTATTATCCCATAGTGACTTGTGTCCCGAACGTCGAGCTGGTCAAGTTGACATGATCATCGACCCGCAAGATTTCCAAGATGATTTGCGGCATGCACGTGAGTTGTGATTATCGACCGATGGGCCGACATGTTANTATGCACGTGAGTTGTGATTATCGATCGATGGGCCGACATGTTAAGTAACATAACCAAAGGTTAATTTTTGTCCATAAGGTCAATCCTCGACGATCCAGAACACGTGGTAATGCTCGTCGACTGGTCTGGGTCGNCATGCACGTGAGTTGTGATTATCGACCGATGGGCCGACATGTTAAGTAACATAACCGAAGGTCAATTTTTGTCCATAAGGTCAATCCTCGACGATCCAGAACACTTGTGGTAATGCTCGTCGACTGGTCTGGGTCGACTATGCTAACTTTCGATTGTCCGGTTCATACTATCGACCATATTTCATTGATCTCGTGGTCGGCCATTTTTCCTCTTCATCTCAATTTTTTGAGTCAAACTCCATTTTCAAGCTCTTGACTCCCCTCTAACCATCAAAGAAAAAGAAAAGTTATTTATAAGGATACAATAAGATTGCATCCCTAGTGTGTTTGTTTTACATTTCGAGCTCAAAGTTATTCACCGCTTTTTATGTGGTTTGAGGATCAGAAAGCGGAATCTTCTCCACAATCGCGTCCTGAGAATCGGCTAAGTAATCTAGGGTATAGTTTCCTTGCTCTTTGGTTATTGTATATCTATTTCATTTAGTATTCATATTCTTCTCTGAAGTTTGTCAAAAATTTGCTGTCAGAAGTTTTGTATACTATATTGTAGTCTAAAGTTAGTCTACAATATTATTTTTGCCATTGTTTCAACACTTCTAAACTTTTTTTATATGATTTTAGTTTACCATCTTACATCTTTTGAGTATTTTATGTGATTTTGTTGTTGTTTACCTTCCTATATCTTTTCAGCCTTTTATGTATGCCATTCACATGATGTTTTCAATATATGGAAATAACCTATAATGTTTCATCAAATTTGTTCACCATGGCGATTGTATCTTTTCCATATATATAGGTTGTGCTTGGGTTCACTAATTCCTATCTAGGGTATAATTTTCTTGCTCTTTGGTTTTTGTATATCCATTTCATTTAGTATTCATATTCTTCTGTGAAGTTTGTCAAAAATTTGTTGTCAGAAGTTTCGTATACTATATTGTAGCCTAAAGTTAGTATACAATATTATTTTTGTCATTGTTTAAACACTTATAAACTTTGTGAATATGATTTTAGTTTACCCTCTTATGTCTTTTGAATATTTTATGGTTTTTTATTCACATAATGTTTGAATTTATGGAAAGAACCTAAAATGTTTCACTCAATTTGTTCACCATGAGGACTGTATCTTTTATATATACAGGATGTGCTTGGGTTCACTATATCCTACCTAGGGTATAATTTTCTTGCTCTTTGGTTTTTGTATATATATGTCATTTAGAATTCATGTTCTTCCAAATCTATGTGATTTTCCTTTCTTTTCACTATATAACAAATATATTGTCTTTAATAATCTATCTTTTCTTGGTTTACAGCTCTGTTGAACAACATATTGCATGTTAAGCTAATTTTGCAAACTCTAAAAAATGAGGTGCACGTACTAAAAAATATATGGCGCCATTGAAGCATAGCAACTTAAGACTTTATATAGCTTTTCATTTGTGTAGTTCAGATAAATAGTTATTACACAGTTCGATGACTTATATTGTTAGCTACACTCGTTTTGATCACATTTCTTTGCTGATACTTTGTTGTTAGAATGTTTGATGAGATTTTGTCTTAGAAGATATTATGGCTCTCTCATTCTTTTCTGTATACAAACGAAGTAAATGTAAACCATTTTTTGTTCATCATCATCGGTTGTATATCCCAGGAAATGGAAAAAATTCTATGTGACTGTAGCTTCATTTTCCCGCTCATATTTACAGTTCTTGTGTATGCTACAATTCTTAATTTTTCAACAGTGAAACACACACGACAATCAAGTGGTCTTGTCCGTGTGTGAGATGGCGATGGATTAAGGGCAATATGGTCATAATATTTGCCAAGTTTATAATAAAATTTCCTTGTGCCGTTTTTCATGAACTTCACTATCACAGTGCCTGTTTTCACAAATTTCTCTATTTCTTATTTAATAAGATGGCAGTTTATACAAATAATTATACCTTAACTTCTACGAATTACTAAATTCAAGTGAATGTATAATCAATTCACCAAAAACAAGTGAATGTATAATCATCTATATGATTTTTATTTTCATATAATTTGTTTGTAATCATTTTTTATTTTTAAATATTTAAATGAATAAGCATTTATTGAAAGTGTTCTTTTTCAAAAAAATTAAAAACTTATCTTTTTAGATAATTGATTCATTTCTAAATGGGGGAAGGGGGGGGGGTTTAACATATTAGAGCAATTTGTAGACTTAAACTTTTAGAAAGACCATTTTTGAGATGGACTTACACAAATAGCAAGAATGGTATATACAAATCAAAAGAAATAAAATTTAAAGATGTTGAGGTAGTAAAAGGTAGGTGCACCATGAATTTTAATGCTAGATACTAATAATAATATTGATTGTTTGTACCAAACTCAACACAAGATTATTAATAGAATAGTGAAAGAACTGACAGGTTTTTGTATTATAAAGTTTTTCGAAGATTAAAATCTATAAATTGTTTTTAAGGTACAACTAGGCTTATCCTTAAGCTAGACATTTTGAGGTATGCATATTGAAGTAGACATATTGAGTTAAGTATTTTGAGCTAAGTATATTGAGGTATGCACATTAAGCCATATTGAGCTACACACTTGAGGATGATTTTCAGGGAAGCTAACGTCAAGGTTGAACTTCTGTGAGGTTAAACGTCGAGATTCATACCAAGGTGGACCATCTGTCAAGCATTGCGCTGAGGATGACCTCTCTTTATTTATTTCTCTAAATGCTCTCCCATATCTCTCTCTAAGCTTTCTTCTTCTTCTTCTCAAAGACTTTTAATTTTTTCTTCTCAAAATGGTGCTCCTTTATTTATAGAAATTTTAGTAGGTTTTTTAATTGTTAATGGGCCTAAATAGATTTATGTTGGATTAGTGGTGGGATGAAACCCACCTCCCAAATATGCTTAGATTGGAATGAACAAACCAAATCAGAGTCATGAAGAGATCATGTGGAAGACTCGGGAACATACTTAATGAAGATCACGTGAGAAGCATGTGTTACATGGAGCAGAAGATATCTCAAAGTTATTAGAGATTTTAATAAGAAGATCTTATCATGAAACAAAGAGAGATTACAGGAAAACTTGTGAGCCCATATTGTCAATAAAAGGGATCTTAATTGTAAACCTAATTCTTCAAGAACTTAGGCATAAGTTATAGAGAGTTAGTGAATTTTTTTGAAGTTCTATAGGTTATCGGTCTAGATAATAAATAGATTTAGGTTGGTTTCTAGAGTAGTTTCATTCCAACCAAAATTTATTTTTTCGTAGAAACAAAATTCTCAATAAATCATATTTCTTGGTTAGTTTATATTAGTTATTGCCAATTGAAGAAAAATGCAAAAAAAAAAAAAAAAATCCTGATGTCTAGAAATCATCAAAAAACTTAAAAAACTGACTAATTTAAATCTTATCTTATAACATAGTCAAATTTTTAATAAATTTTAAAACACACATTTTTTATTTTCATTATAAAACAACAAAAACATTGTAAATAAAACCAAAATTATTGAAAATTTTATTTTGAAAATCCTCAAAAATAATTAAGATATGTATTTATACCCATTAATAAGTTTTATAATAGATTGAATTCTAATTTCCATATTTTGATAAATTAAATGTCTACAATATTTTAAAACACATATTTTTCATTTATGTTTCAAAAAAAACGATGCTTCAAAAATTTTTAAAGAAAAATAAAAATCAAGAAAAAGGTAATGCTCACATATGAGTTATTATAATTTGAATCCATCACTGCACGAAATATGACAGGAGTTATGTTTGGTATTATTGTTGGTTTACTATCATTTAGCTCATCGTAAATTTTATTTTTTCTAAACTTTCTCACATTGTGTTTATAGAAAACTTTGAAACATTGTCAATTTGTGTAGATGAATCGAAATTAGTATTTGAATTTTGTCATATTTGGTTCTTCTTCTAAAAAGTAGAATTTGAACATTACTTTTTGTCATATTTGGTTTTTTCTTCTAAAATTTATGAAGGAAAATCGTTTTAAAATAAAAATCATGTGTTTCAAAATCTTTTAGACATTTAGGTGTGTGTATTAAACCATGAATTTTAAAGGATTGTGAACGATTTAGATTTTATGAAATTTCAAATGATTTTAGATGAATTCAAGGATGTTCTTATGATTTGTGAAAAAATCCTCTAAAACTCCACCTAAAACCATGAGATTTGGATTTGTGTTTTTAACTAAGGAAATCTTCTAAATAACTCTTGAATCTCATAAAATCACCTACAATCACATCTATAATTCTTTTTTTTTCCAATAATTGTGGATATGATTGTGCTTTTTAATTTCACTAGTTCAATAACACTTGATTTTAGATGATTTTTTGAAATTCTTGTTTTAGTAACAGATGATTTCTCACTTAAACTCAATTCACTTAGAATGAATGTTTTAATCTACAATAAAATTTATTATTGGGTATTAATACAAATCTTAATTATTAGAAAGACTTTTTATGAAATTTCAATAATTCGAGTAATATTTGCGATGTTTTCGTTGCTTTATAATGAAAAATGAACCAATGCGTTCTAAATTTGTTAAAATTTTGACTCTGTTATAAGATAGGGTTTAAATTGCTCAGTTTTACAAAGGCTAGGTTTTAAGTTAGAGGTAAAATCTGTTATTGAGTATTAATACAAACCATGTTTTTTGCCATGGTTTTTTTTTTTGGTGATCTCTTGATACTTCTGTGAGGTTACGAGTCGAGATAAAACTTTTGTTAGGTGTGATACCGAGGTGGACAATATGTCAAAGCATTGCGCTGAGGATGACCTCTCTTTATTTCTCCCTCGAAATGTTTTCCTTTTTCTCTCTCTAAGCTTTCTTCTTCTTAATGACATTTAGTTTTTTCTTCTCAAAATAGTGCTCCATTATTTATAAAAAATTTAGTAGGTTTTTTATTGTTAATGGGCCTTAATAGATTTATGTCGGAGTACCGGTGGGATGGAAACCCACCTCCCGAAGATGCTTGGATTAGAATGAAAAAACCAAATCGGAGTCATGAAGAAATCATGTGAAAGACTCGATAACTGTTAGACGTGATACACAGATCGTATCTTCTATGTTTAGAATGTATATATTTGCTGGTATTTTTATGCCTTAATCGATACAATAGAGAAGGTATATATATGTTGTAACCCAATTAAGATAATACACAGAGAAAATTCTCTAACTTCGTTTGTGTTCTTACATGGTATCAGAGCCGACTAACTGATCCAAGGAAGGACAATGGCCTTACAAACGACAATAGGAGAACAAAAGAAAAATCCAGCTTATCAACTTGCTGCAACAAAGAACCCATGAGCTATCATCGCTCAAGTGCAGTTCAATGGTGATAACTTTGACAAATAGGCTTAGGCGGTGCGGATGGCGTTGCGAGTCAAGAAGAAATATGGTTTTGTTGACGGATATGTGACAAAGCCAAGTGAAGATAATGCAGAGTACGAAGATTGGGTGTCTGCAAAATAATGGTTTCTTTGTGGATCATGAATACAGTTGATCCAAAAGTAAGAAAGACTTTGGGGAACAAAAAAGATCCACTAGAATTGTGGAAAGAGATCAAGGATAGATTTTCTGAAGGCAATGGGCCAAGAATTTAGGAAATCAAAACAGTTTATGCAATGCATTGGTAACTTATGGTGTGCAACTTTTAGACTCCCTAACCGTCGTTCTCAATTAAGTGGAATGCCTCTGCAATGCTTTTCTTTGGTCATGTTCACCAGATTCTGCCTCTAAAGCAAATGTATCCTGGGATGATGTTTGTATGCCTCGATCTGAGGGTGGCCTTGGTCTAAGAAAACTTTGTGATTCTTCTCGTATTTTTGCTCTGCATTTAATCTAGAGACTTCTCTCATCCTTGAACTCTTTATGGGTTTCATGGACTCGTCATTACTTGTTGCGCTATTCCTCCTTTTGGGATACAAAACCTAACTCACAAGGCTCTTGGATTTGGCACAAAATTCTGAAGCTCTGTGACCAAGCTTTTTCGTTTACGAAAGTTCAGATCAGATCAGGAAATAACACCTCTTCCTGGTTTGATAATTGGTCTTCTTTGGGCAGACTTTTAATTTAACAGGAGAAAGAGGCACTCGATTCTTTGGTATACTTCGTACTTTTGTGGTTGCTGATGCTGTTTCTACTTCAGGCTGGAATTTCCGATGCCTTAGGAACCATTCTCTTGATCAAGTTGTATCACAGCTTGCTAACATTCCTCCTCCTGTTCTAGACTCAGGTGATGATTTCTATCTCTGGAAACATGGAGATGATGACTTTAAACATGTTTTCTCTTCATCAAAAACTTGGAATCAAATTCGTGTGAAGAAACCTCTTGTTCCTTGGTATAAAGCGGTTTGGTTATCTCAGAGTGTTCCTCGTTTTTCGTTCATCACATGGCTTGGTATTAGAAACAGGCTTTCCATAGGAGATAGATCACGGATTTGGGGGAAATTTACAAAGTTGCATTTTCTGTGGTGAGCCAAATGAGACTAGAGACCACATCTTCTTTGCTTGCCCTTTCACTTTCACAATTTGGTACAATATTTTGTGGCACTCTTCTTGGTTATTCCATCAGTCCTGATTGGATGGATACAGTTCAGTCAGTTTTATGTCCTAGCCGAGCCTTACTTAACAAGGTTCTTCTCTGCATGACTTTCCAAAGCTCAGTTTACTACTGTTGGAAGGAGTGAAATCAGAGAATTCACAATCATAAGGTGCTTGACTCTGCTGTTCTTTCTCTAGTCATTAGCAAGGTTATTCGAAATTGTATTTCCTCCTTGCATTATACATGCAATCACGCCCTTGAGAGTTAAGAAGACGTTGGTTCGAATTGCATCCTAGCTGACTCTTCTTTTTTTGGTTATTAAACTATGATTTATTAACATTTGTTATTCACCCCTGTAAATAACTCTTTTTTTTGTTGATATATAATTTTTACATTTCAAAAAAAAAAATACATAATAAGAAATGTATGGTGATAGAAAAAATAAGAAATATATGGTGACATGTATATATGTAAAAGATTGGGAAAACAAAAAGAAGAATGTATAAAAGGTTTATAAGAGACTGGTCAATTCCCACATATGGATTGATTCAAATACTCGTGGAATACATGTAATTAGTTGTAATGATGAAAACAGTTTGTAAAGATGCGCTAGGTTTAGTTATTTGAATTCTCTTAAATTGTGATCGAAAAATAATATAGCTGATTGATATTGAATTGGAAATTAGTACCTTCTATAGGGTTGCAATTCGAAAAACGTCAAAAAAAGGAGCAATAAAAAATGCAAAAACGTGTAAACTTTGAAAGACACAAGAAGACGAGTCTAATGCGTTTGAATATCGTATATAGGGATAAATGTGTGAGAAGGATATCCATGTAGAATCTTCTACGTTGACCAAAAACTTGAGTCCACTTGGCAGCCTTTTGGTCTTTCTCACCGTTCAAAAACCGACTCTTTCTCCATTCCTGGGATAACTATCTTTTTGTAATTAATAATTGTCAAATTTATAGAAAATACGTACGTACAAGACTCGTCACACAAATATTTCAACGTTTCTGACACGTAACCATAAACTCTTACCGAACACGTTTGATTATATAAAGAGACAGACATCGATACAGAAAAAGCCGTGTCTCTGTTTTTTTAATCTGAGAAATCACAGAGTTTTGAGACAAGCGGTGTTGTTTACCAACTAAACTTCGCTTCTAATTTACACACAACTCGTGCCATCTCTTGTTATTATAAAGAGAGGTTTCTTTGTTTCACTGCTTTTCATCTTAGAGTTCGTGTAAAAATGGAGAACAAGGTGAATCATGAAAACGAGGAAGGTCCAATGATTCATAGCCAAGTGGTGAAGATAAAGAAAGAGTTTGAGAAGATAAAGGAGCCATCGGCGTCGCTGCAGCAACCGGAGATGAGGAGAGTCCTTAGCGAGATCAAGAGGCGTCAACGTTCACGTTCTCCACTTGGCTTAGGTTCGGAGCGATCTATTTCCGTTGGGAACTGATCCTCCATGTTTGACTTTGTAATTCAGAGAGAGAGATGGATTACAAAAGAAAAGAAAAAGAGATAGAGATGGTTCCTAATAATAATTACAGGCTTTGTTGTATATATTTCTTCCATGTAAATACTCTTTGGTCTGAATATGATTTTGATAAACCTTTCTTTTTCTAGCTAAATCTGTTTTTTGGTTTTCGAAATCTGATAGTTTAACCAGTTGAACGTTAGATGAGATTTGTGGAATCGGTGTCGAACCAAGTCTTGTGGAAGTGAGGAGGGACTACTTCAGGTCATAATTTTAGCCCTGGGTTTACGGAAGAAACCGAAGTTGACCGAACCGAGTTTTTTGGTTTTCGCTTTCTTCTTAAAAACCGATCAGAATTAATTAAATTGTGAAATTGGTTATCGGTTCAGTTCAGTTAGCATAAAACCAATCTGATTTAAATAAACCGAAAATTTAGTATTCAAGCGGATTTTAAACTAAAAATAAATTAAAAACTACGAATAAACCGAAAAAATCCAAAAAACCCCGAATGAACTGAAAAACCGAACCAAGAAAACCAAATCGATAAATTAATTTCAAAACCGAACCAAAACATATTGGTTTATTTTGGAATCAAATTCTAGAAACTGAATAAACCGAGAGCCGAATAAACCGAACCAATCAGTTCGGACCGAAAGCCCAGAGCTAGGTCATATATCCAGAAGCTTCAGACACAACAAAAAATTGAATCCACTCAATGTTTTAACATTGCTCAAACAATTAAGAAAAACTGAGACCAACCGAACTAACGTACTAAATTTACATATCATGTATGTGTATGTAAGAGATATAATCACTTTAGCTGAAGCAAAATCCATGAGACAATTAAGATGTAATATCATTAACCTGCAATTGCAAAATTATTGGTTCTTTGGCAAAAAAGAACGAACGTGGAGCTTATAAGTTCTCTTGTGTCAGAGATGATCCAATTTGAAGCATTAGAGGATAAACTGGACTGAACTCTTTGTCCCCTCTGGATCTGATCTTTTGTGCATAATCATCTAACGTTGCTTTTATTCCTTTCCATATCTGATCCTCTCTTTGGTTATCAAGCCAAAGTGAGTACTGCTTAGGACTCAGTCTATTCTTCTGCATAGGTGACTCTAACTCGTCTGGGCCTCTCGTGTAGAGATGATGGAGGACAATACTTGGTGGTAGATCCTGGATGAGAGGAGATGATCCCATTTGAGATGTTTCCAGGAATATCAATGGTCTAAATGCTCTAAGAGCTTTGTATGGTGCGCCGAGTTGTTCAACGGGAAACAAATTCTGTCCCACTGCTAGTTCCAGTTCGGCCATGTCTTTAGCCATTCTGAGTTTTCCCCATTCTGAAAGTGGTCGCACAAGGGAAGCGTGTCTGATGTAGAAGATTAAAACCCTTGAAGCCATTTGTCTTGCGAGTCTAGTACATATGGATTCTGTCCCTGCAGTGTTAGCGGTTGCTGCGGAAGGTAATAGTCTAGATAGAAATTCACTACGGAAGTGAAGAATAGATCTTTGCAACTCATCCATGTATGGGGAAGCGTTGTTGTCCATGGCGGCAGCGTCATCAATACCAAAGTTTTGATCATGGATTTGAATAATGCATGACTCGAGCTGGTCTCGCATTGCTTTAAACAAAGGTGTAACTGGCTCACATGCCGCATCATATATTGCAGCCAGATAAGGAGACAATACATCAGCAGCAATACTGGGAAGGTCCGCTACCATAGATGAGATATGCGTGTGGATTCCTTGCAAATGCTGACATAATGTGAAGTTCCTGATCTGTGTTGAAGTCGCAGAACCTGATATCTGGCGCGTCTCAGGGCCTGTAGAAATCTGCCATATAGATGTATCTGTGTTACACGTCAAACATAAGAGTATCTGTATATAATGCACTAAGTCCTCTCTTTACTGCAAACCCTGATCATATGTGAGCCAAAGTAGCAAAAACACAGATGTATAAGAATAGCAGACGTACATGTCGCTAAATTTCTATTCAATTCTGCCTATCTGTTACCAGAAAATTATTATCGCCGTAAGTTATTTCTTTGTACATAATCTACCTTTCGCATGTACATGCAACCTTAAGAATTCCTTTTGTAACGAAACACGCATTGTATTCAAGAAGAAATCGATACCATACTTTTGGGGCTCACAGAATCCATACTCAGTGAGATAATAACAAGAGCACAGTAGAAATTCATGACCACGATTGAGAAGAACAGAGAGGAAAGAAGTTTCACATACCTGACACTCAGCTCGTTGAGCTAGGTTACTAAGGGCCTTGCCTATCTCACGCAAAACTAGAAGAGTCAAACGACCATCTGGATGAACAGCCTCAATCTCATCTTGAATATGTGATAATACCTGGGAAATCTGTTCTTTGGAAGGTAAACTCGCACGGCTCGACATAGGAAATATCGAGTTCACAAGATCTGACAAGCGGCCAAAGCAGAGGGATAAGAAAGCAGTCTGGAATATAGCAATGCATGCAACCATTTGTTCTTTCCTTTCTGAATTAATGGCAGGTAACACTCCTTTCACATCATTGTTGCGAGATATCCTATCAAGAAGATTTTCTATCATAGACACGAGCTTCGGATATCCCATGGTAAATATATCTTTGACAAAACTCGAAGCTGTGTATGCAGACTTCATTTGAGTAGTAAATGCCTTCACAAGCGCATCCCAGACTCTGTCAGTTAACAAAGAATCACCTTCCTGGGCATAGAAACACTTCATGTCAGCAATAAAACAAAATTTAAATAGCCTTGACATCAGAGAAACACATTCCAAAGCTTCCTTGTGATGCAATAACATGAAAGTTTTATCTACTTAAGTCGATCAGATATCCTCTAACTCACTAAAGTGACAAGAATCTTGTCATCCACATCCAAGAAAACACTTTTCTTCTCCGCTAATGCAACTTACCCCTCAGGATATCTATCAAAGATATCTTAAAATAATGCATAAATTCTGGTAGCCTAAAATTTTCAGTTCCGCACCTTAATGACTTCATCAAGAAGAAGGACATGCGTAAATGGATCCCTCTTCTTCGACAGTACACGCTGCAAGTGCCACACAGCGACTATAAGTGAATACAGCTGTTCCATACAACTAGCCATCCTCTGCCATAGCGCTTCCCTCACTTTAGCTCCGCCTCCAATGTGCGGTGCTCCGCTAGACCTAATCCCACCCGGTCCGAACCCACCACCTGAGCCAGCAGAAATAGCCTTCATGTCCATAGCAACGGACACACTCTTCACGGCCATGCCCTTATACTTGTTCACCAATTGATCCACCGTAGGTTTGAGCTCTCCAAGGTTATAGAAAACTTGCAGCCCAGTTCCGACCTCAGCCTGGTTCAACCCTTCCATGCCTCTCTCCAACACCTTCATCGCTTCCAATCTCAATTTCTCCCCAATATCAGTGACGAATTTAATTTCTTCGTCAATTACGTCAATGCCGAAGAGATCGTACTCTTTACACATTGTTAAGATCTCGAAATGCAGCTGCGCAGCTTTTGTGAGGTCGACTTTATCTGGATCAGGAGAATCCGTTAGATCTCGAAGCTTCTTCGAGAGTCGAAGCGTACGAACGGAGTGAGAAAGCAACTCCGAAGCCGAATGGAGATTGGAAAGCTGAACAGACTTGGATCGGATCGATTGGACTGGTTCAGATAGATCGGATCTGACACGGCGAATAGAAGACTGAAGAGAAGAGACAGAGGATCGGAGAGATGAGAGAGAGACGTCAGCGTGGGAAAGAGAAGAGAGCTGTGCGAGCAATTCAGGGTGACGAGAGACAACATCATGACGGAGCTGTGAATCGAGGAGGCGAATGGCTTGGTGGAGACGCTCGGCGGTAGAAGCGGGAGATCCAGAGGCGAGAGCAGCGGATGAGAAAGATGCGGAAGAGAATGAAGGAGAGAGGAAAGGAGCGAGGACTGGATCGTTGGCGAAGGAATCAAGCGGCGAAGAAGAAGATGACGGTGTTTGTGCTCCGGAGAGTGAAGAAGGAGGTGGATTTTTGAAAGTGGAAAGACGTTGAAGAGAAGGAGAAGAAGGAGCTGACGGAGTCGGTGCCATTTGATAAGAGTTTAAGATTAACAATGGCGAATTCACCAGATCAAAGCGAAACCCATTATGAATCGTCCTCGGAATTACATCACAAGATACTCTGCCGATTTTGAACCGGAATTTATTTAAATCTCTGTCTCTAATTTTGATTGGTTTTCGCTAAACCGGATTTATCATTTATGGATAGTGTACTGAACTGTCTTCTCTTTAGATTTGTCCATTAACGTGAGTGGTGGAAGAATATAAAAATGTCAACGTCATCAACTTTGTCTGATTCCTGAACTGGGGAAGGGACACAATCTTTTGCGAAGTGTTTTGATCGAATTTAAAACGTTTAAGGCGATGGCATTAGTTTGGTCTGGCGATTCCGATGGATTGCGAGAGCATCTTGTGGCCGTGGATGTTCTGTCTGATAAAGAACTAAAGATTCGGGTTCGAGATCTGAACCGAGTGGCCGATGACGGATCTCGGATCTTGAAAGGAGTTTCGATGGATGTACCAAAAGGTATGATCGTTGGTGTGATTGGTCCGAGTGGAAGCGGTAAGTCAACGTTTTTGAGATCTCTGAACCGTCTTTGGGAGCCGCAGGAGTCAACTGTTTTCTTGGACGGTGAAGATATTACGAATATTGATGTCATCACTCTCCGTCGTAGAGTCGGAATGCTTTTTCAGCTTCCCGCTCTTTTTCAAGGTAATAATCAAAATTTGGAATGTGATTGCTCTAATTTCATAGCTTGATGATTCTGGAATTTGGAACCATAGAATGATGTCTGGTTGGTCGCAGGGAGTGTTGCGGATAATGTGAAGTATGGTCCGAATTTGAGAGGTGTGAAACTAAGTGATGCAGAGGTTTATAAGCTGCTAAGCCTTGCAGACCTTGATGCTTCTTTTGCTAAGAAGACTGGTTCCGAGTTATCTGTGGGTCAAGCTCAAAGAGTAGCACTTGCAAGGACTCTAGCCAATGAGCCTGAGGTGTTGCTGCTGGATGAACCAACAAGTGCTCTGGATCCAATATCAACAGAGAATATTGAGGATGTTTTAGTGAAACTGAAGAAGCAGAGAGGGATGACGACTGTGATTGTATCTCACAGTATTAAGCAGATTCAGAAAATTGCCGACATCGTTTGCCTTGTTGTCGATGGGGAGATTGTTGAAGTACTTAAACCCAGTGAGCTTTCTCATGCTAGGCATCCAATGGCACAGAGATTTCTTCAACTCAGTTCCTGAGAGTCAATCTCTCATGACTTAATTGTCCTGAAACTCATTTGCTTTTATCTTTACTAATTTCGTTTCCAAGAGGACAAATGCTGTCTGAATGTAAAAACACCATCCATAATTTCTGTCTTTTAACATATTCTTGAGCAATATAAAGGTATGAAAGCATATATATGAACAGCAAACCTATCAAAGAATGGAGTTGCCATGCGATTTTCAAAACTTTGTTTGGTGAGATAAGCATCAACCAAGCATAACAGGGACTACAGCGGGATCTTTAGGTGAAGAATGATCAAGTTGGATGATCTCTTTTTTTCCCTCTCCTCCGTTCTGAGTTTTTTCTGTAACGGCCTTTGTCACTGCACTAAACGCGTTTGAAAACCATGAAGCTCCACTTGACACATAAGGGTTGGCCATTAAAGCCGTTCTTGCACTGATAGCTGTCTCCTCTGCAGCTGCTAAAGCAGATTTCGTTATCTCCCTCACTTGATATCGCTCATCCACCTCTCTCCACTTCTCGTTCACCACAGTTGTTCCAATGCTTAGCTTTTCACTCAGACCCATCTTATCATCAAGAGAGGCAATGGTTGCTGAAGCGTTTGAGATCAAATTGTGTCTGTCGTCAAATGCTTTGGCTTTCTCCATCGCATCTATTCCAAGAGCGTAACCCCTCCCCACCATGACGTTGACCATATCTTCAGCTTTCTTGACAGTGAAACCACTAAACGAATTTTCCTAATACACAGCGGAGACAACATGAAAACTTAAGAGTAACCAATAACTGCAAAGAATATTTTGGGGATTTACCGAGTCAAGTGCAAGGGCTTCTTGTGGCAGCTCGTAATTCACCGCAGGAGTAACACTGACACGAAGATCCGCAATGACAGCTCCCTAAAGGAAAGTTGTTTTTAACTGTAAGCTGTAATTCATTAAGACACAGTATATCCAACAGACAAATGCATAAGATATACCGTTAAGAGCATAGCAGTTTCTGCCCCCTGTGGATCCTTAAAAGTAACAAAAGCGACCTGACTTTCTTGTGTCTCACTGTGATTTAAGTAAACACATCAAATGTTGGTAAAATTATCTTTAACAAGGAGATAATTATAACGATGTCATCACACCTTCTCATCTCGACGTAACGAATGTCACCAGAGAATGAAAAAAACTCTTGAAGCTCTTTCTTAGAAACATGGAGTGACACATTGCTAATCTTGACAGTTTTCACCTGAAACAATGAATCAATAAAGGCCCCTGAACAGAGAGTTCCAACATTCACCCACAATTATACAATAAATAATCTCTTATTTATGCAGAATATGAGAAACTGAAGTGTTTTTGATAACACAGTGGTTAAAATAAAATAATATTCTTACATCTTTGACAGTTGGCTGGGAATCCATAAGAATGTTGTGCTGTGTTTGATCCGAATCATTGAAAGCAGCCTGTGGTGATCAATACACACTACTCAGTTCTATTAATAATTCATCCAAAGCCAAAACGTTGAAGTTAAATTGATTTTAGGAATTAAAGATTGAAATTAGCATCCGGGGGACAGAATCTGGAAAGTCAACTGTATCTTTAGTAGCACCGACACAGTCAAGAGATCTCAGACTTCAATTCATCAAAAATCACCGGATTTAGTGAGCAATTTATTGGCCAGAAAACCATAGCAGAAATTCGAATTCTCAGTAGCCAAACAAATCAAAAAGCCTAAAATTCCTTACTAATAAGATCTAAAAATAGCGGATAAGAATAAGTACGAAGCAGTCGAATCTAAGATTGATGATGCCGCAAAAAGTGACGCCGAGAATATAGAGTGCTTACCGACATTGTCGAACGGATGGATTCTCAGAGGCGGAAAATCGAGAGAGAAACTGTTGAGATTTCAAAGTCCTTCGAGTCTCAAGCAGTACGAAATGATTTCTGACGAATTTTTAGATCTTTTAGTTTAGTTTTTTGTTGTTGTTGTCTTGTGTGTTTATTTTAGACTTAATTTGCATTGCACGTAAACAAATCAAAGATCCAGCGTTAATGGGTCCAATGACGGTAATTTATACACGTTTTGAAGTTGAGATGACTATATCCACTGTCCTGTGAACAGAAGAAAAAAAAAGAGTGCTATTTTGTCTTGTGATAGCTTTTTTTCTTTTTGCTAAAAGATCAATGGGGTCTCTCTCTCTCTCTTTGTACATATATATATGCCTAAGGATACCAAAATCGCTTCATCAAAATATTAAACATGGATAAGATCACGAAGATGATCTCAAAAACCCATTTAAAGTAGTAAATTTGGCACGGTTTTGCTTCACTCTCCTTCAAACTCGTCCTGCTGTGATATGTTTCTTCATTGCTTTGCCTAATCATTGTGTAGATGGGAAGAGTTTCTTCTTCGACATCTATTAATATACCAAGTTGCATGTTTCCTAAGTCCCATTCCGATGAAAACTTTGAGGCTTGTGAGCATTACATATGTTATGATGAATAAGATCACCATCCACAACATTCTCCAAGGGAGTGGACTGTACGGTAAGTGTGCTGCATATACTGGAGTCAGTACTCGGATCACCTGAGAGGCCGAAATACACTCAGATTATTTCAATACTTCTTTTCTGAGTTGTAGGTCAAAAGGGAACAAGAATATATACCACACAAGCGGGCGCAAGGGGAACAAACGTAAGATTTATCTTTCTATCTTCTGGGCGAATGTTCAACGTCTGACAAAGAAGCTTGAAGGTCAGAAATACAAGACCTGACGCAGCAAGGGAATTTATAGAAGCTGTATCATTTATACCTGCTCGCAGAGAGCCTGAAGAAACTCAGAGTACGCTATAGGTTTGATGTCGTTGAACTTGGCAAGAAATGAATGCTTAATGATGTCTATCATTACCTCACAGAAGAAGACCGTAGTAGCATTCTGCAGAGTCCATGTAAAATTATTTATGTGCAACCTGGAACGAGGCTTGTACAAAATATATAATAACCAAAGAATTATGTATACTTACGGAGATAAAGTTTCCAAACCATGGACCTTCGGACTCGAGAATATTTTGAGCCAACACAGACACCAAGAAGGCCGCGATGTGGAATCTTTCTATTGCATCTGGTAGAGATATAGTAAGTGAAAGCAGATCATACCAATCAAAAACCAAACATAGGCTAGAATTACAGTCTCAATCAGACCCCATCTTGAAAGTGATTGATTAAGTTTACAAACTAAGCTAATGATTAGAGCAATAAGAGGTCTAGTATTCAAGAGACAAAAGTCTACAAATGGCATGGAGTAAAAGCATACCTGCATATACTAGACCATGAATGTTGTCCTTGCTAAAGCGCTTAAAGACACTGCTTTTGATCTCAGCAAAGTTATTTGAAACCAGGAGGGCCAACAAAGCATTGTTGTGAGCAACAATGCAAGTTGACAATGTAATTGCCTGAGCTAATAAAATGAATGAATGGAGAAGTGCAGACAGTTAAGGATCAACAGAATAAAGATTTTTTTTTTTTTTGTCACTAAATATAGATTTAGAAGTAATTAATAGAATATAAAATCACAATCACGTTGTAAGGATATTTGATGCAGCCATAGTTAATGCTAGGTCGGAAACGAATCTCCAAGTAGAAAATCTCAGTTTCTCATGAGGAGAAATCGCCACTTCTTTGGCAGAACTGAATAGGGCCCCAAATACATCTCCACAGAAACTCTGACAGAGTCTATCAAATATCTGAAATACAGTATTTGTGTTAGTACCAGTTAAATGGAGAAGAAGGTAAGCTGGACAGAAAAGTGTGTTGTGAATGCACAAATATTACCAAATAAATCACGTAAAAGACACAAGGAAGAAAAGTGAAATAAATATAAAAATTCAGAGCAGAAAAAATCATCTGAACGGGTGAATATATATTACCTCTAAGATGTTGTAAACCACATATAGTTTTATGGTACTTTGACCACGAATCATGTGGTAAATTAGGCTGATATCTGCAGAAACACAATAAGAGACAGGAGAAGCAAAATAACCGCATAAGATACCGATTTGAGCATCTATTTTCTCATCACTTTGATGATCTAAAAAGACAAATCCATTTTTGCAAAAGAAATGCTGAGCTTGACCATCTAATAATTAACAAATCAAGTAATGCCCTATGCACCCTTTGTACCACTTCAGATATTTTGATAGGTAACCAGAAATAATATTACAAGCTTAAGCAAGTCGAGCGTTTTATTATACCTGTTCTCCCGAGAAGAATGGTACCAGAAGCCAAAACTAAAAAACAGGCAAGATCAGATATCTCCGATGAGGAAAGCCTCCTGAATTGCCTGTGGGGAATATTACCAAGTTATATTCTCAATGGGAATAGCAGGATCATGTGCATAGCATATAGTAGAATCATAGGCATAGCAAAGATGCACATTGTGGTAATTCAGTCTAGTTTATAGCATATCAAGTGAGTTCTAGTGAGTAGTTGTAACCGTAAGGTGATTGCAATTACTCTTATTATCAACAAAGAATCAAAGAAATGACTCACCTGTTCTTACAAGCATCCCAGAGTATCAGCAGGACTCTTATTGGCATGACTGTCAACAATGACAGAAATGAGTTGACGCAGACAAAAAAGCCAGTATTTATAAGCTGCATTAAAATTCTTTCAATTGTGAAAAACCTTTGTGTAAATTACAGAACACAAGCATACATATATATATATTGAACTTGAATTTAGGTAAGCCCTTCACAAAATGAATGAATTTTCATCTCCGCCCATACAACTTGTCAATAGAAATACATAAAGCCTTGTCTTCCTCTAGACACAGAAAACACACCTAGATAACTCAGAATAATCTTTCCGTAAGATAAAAGGGAAGAGCCGGTTCTTACCACTTCACATCGCCATGGCAAGCGGAAAATTGTATCATATATTCTTTCGCGTTCGATATCATTCGCAGGAGTCGTTGTACTCCGTAATGAGATCCCACCATATATTTCCTCCATAAAGTAATTCATAGGCGACCTCGTCTCAGTAGAAAGAACTGATGACAAGAATACTAGACATTATTGCACAGAAATTATAACTAAACATTCGTTATGAAAGCCACACTACCACATAAACCCGTCCAAAGTAAAAGAGTTGGGAACTTACAATCGGGATCATCCGCCACAAGCTGCTTCCAATCCAAAGAAGCTTCTGTGTCTAATCTCCTTACCACATTCCCGTTTACTTCACTTCTAGGAAACTGATGCGGTACTTCTTGAAACAATGGATCCTCAGAGGAGCTTAACTCCACATTGGTCTCGTCTCCGTATAACTTCTTATCAGAAGTCACAGTGTCAGACCATCGCTCATCGTTACTCCCGTCCATACTTCCATTAACATTCCTTTGTCTTAACTCACCGAAATTGAACCCATTATGGTGTACAGTTTGTCCATCTAATAGAGTCACGACGCAGCCACCACCACTACCACCACCACCAAAGTAATTTAATCTGTTATCAAATACCTCTCGTTCTTCATCGATCCCAAAATTTCCAAAATCACCACTTAAACCGGTGGTGATCGTCGAGAAGTGAGGATCGCCATTCTCCGGAATAGTCTCAGTCACCTTGTTGCTCTTCTTTTTCTTCTTCTTCGACCTCCTTCGTTTCCCGTAGTCCCTAGGCGATTCAGCAGCATCGTTTCTGGTAATCGGATCTGAGCTGGATCGACGAATTGATAACGGAAGTATATCATTATCATCTTCTTTAAAGCTGCTTCTGCTGAGAATCTCAAACGATAGTTTCCTCCCGGAAGATCTAACCGCCATTAGCTTTACGTAAAGAGAATAGGAAGAACAATGAAGAGACGACACGTAAACATGAAAAGCCTTGGAGTTGGAGAAAACAAAATTGATCAGAATTGGATTCACGAAATCGAAAACGAGAGAGACAGAGGAAGAGGGTAATCGTTTTCGAGCCGCTAAACGCTGTTTTTGAAACGGCGTTTTGAGGTGTAAGCAATTACAATCTATGACAAAGCAGACCAATTACATGGCGACACATGTATCCAATAAGCCTCTTAAACATGCTTACAACGGAAAAGAATAAAAAATGGGAAAATAAACAATGACCTACAAGAACAAGACTTAACACAAGTTAATTTAAATTAAGGGTGATTTACTTAAATAGTATGGAATTAGTGGTAAATAATTCAAATAGTATGGAATTATCATTAATTACTCAAATACTCTTGTTTTTTTTTAATTGCCATTTNTAGGTAAATAACTCAAATAATATGGAATTATCATTAATTACTCAAATACTCTTGTTTTTTTTTAATTGCCATTTTGCTCTTTTCGTATGTGTAAACAAAAAAGTATTTACGAAAATACCATTAATGAAAAATGCCACGT
>OVAX01002437.1:0-15324 GCA_900406405.1 Lepidium africanum
TTTTACAACGAATTTGCAACGAAAAAAGGCGTTGCAAATCTGTTTTTTTGTTGTAGTGAAAACCCCTAAGATCCTTAATAGATCGTGGAGTTGGCCATAGTTTCATTACTTCTGTCTTTGCTAGGTCGGTAGAGACTCCATCAGCCGATAATATGTGTCCCAAATACTCAACTTGGCTCTGCCCAAACAAGCATTTCTTCCCATTTGCAAACAGCTTGTGGTCAACAAAAATCTGCAAAACCACTTGTAAGTGTTGTAAATGCTCTTCTAAGCTAGTACTAAACACCAATATGTCATCAAAAAAATTTATTTTAAAAATTAGAAAAATGGTTAATGAAAAATTATAAAAAAAATAAAAAACTATTTTAAAAATATATATTAAAAAAAACTCAAAATAACATAAACTAACATTATAACTAACCGAATAGTAAATCTAATTACAACCCCATTACAATCTAACTAATTTAAAATTCTCAACTCTAAAATCTAATTCAAATTTCGTGACAAACCCCCGAAATTTTCAACAAATCAAGTGTCTTCGCCATGGTAATATATGCTTCACATAAAATTTTGAAGTGGCCTATTTTTTAGTGAACCATATATAAATGAGTTAATGAAATAAACCGTCAAAATTTTATGACAAAGCATATATTATTATACAAAAAACCTATGTTGCATGGAAACTCAATCCGAAATCTGTTTCCCATTTTGAAAACATTTCCGAAACAGAAACTCTCGGAAACTTGGTAGAAACACGATTCCTAAATTTTTTATTTGAAAACACGATGGAAACGCTTGTTTCTATTTTGGAAATACAATGAAAAATTACTATTGTTTTAGACAACACAAAAGAAAACAAGAATTCTTTAAAATATAATTTTAAGTTTTATTAAGGTATTAAAATAATATTCTAAATTTTTAATTTAAAGCTATGATATATATTTTTTAAAATTAGTTACTATTTATTAATTAAAATTGAATCATTGATTTTTCTAATATGAATTGATTATTTAATGTTTTAATATTGTTATATATGATATACGTTTCCAAAACGTACCTGTTTCTTAATTTTTTTTAATTTGTTCTTGCATTTCTATACATTTCGTTTCCACGTATTAATTTCTGTTTCCATGCAACATAGCTAAAAAGACTTGATTTATAGAAAATTTTGAATTAGTTTTGGTATGGTAGTAGGTGTACCTACATAAATAAGTTGATGAAGTAAAACGTCAAAATTTTATGACGAAGCATATATTATCATGCCAAAAGTACTTGATTTGTTAGAAATTTTAGGGTTCGTAACAAATTTTGAATCGGGATTTTAGAGTTGAGAATTTTCAATTAGTGAGATTGTAATGGGTTGTAACTAGGTTTGATTTTTTGTTCGTTATAATGTTATTTTAATTTTTTTTAATTTTTTTAAAAAATTTTAAAAATCTAATTCTAATTTTCTATAACTTTTCAAAAAAAATTTTTTTAAATTTTATACATTTTTTCTTAATTTTTTTAAAAAACATTTGAATTTTCTTTAATTTTTTCAATTTTTAAACAATTTTAATTTTTTAGTTTATTTTATTTATTTTTATTCGGCCAGACACATGTCGCTTAGATAAACTATACATGTGTCGCCTAAGGACAGAGACTTAACTGTCAACTAACGAAGCTAACAATCAATTTAGAAATAGGCCACAATTGGATAGTTCATACAGGTTTTTCAAAATTTTAAGCAACGAATTTGTTCGAGCAGGATTTAGCACAAGGTACAAAATACGGCTCTGAGATTAAAGAGGAAAGATGGGCAAAGATTCTGATCAATTCGAAGAAGAAGTAGATTGTCAAAGTAAAGAATGCCGAGTTCAATTGTATTGCTTAGTGTGTAATGACTGAAAGCCGATCCTTTGTTCGAAGGATCCACTTCTTTATTTATAGATCATATAGGTGGTTACAAAGTAGATTGTAAATAGGAAAAATTACAATTATGTTTAGATTTGACATTAATCAAAGATCTTTGCTAGATTTTTGGAAATTTTTCAAGTCATAATAGGAAATTTTCTATTTCTTTGATCAATGACGTGTCGTCCGATTTCCTTCTTGCCTAGCGCGTTTCCGAGAAGGAATTCTTCCGATTTGACAGCAGATGTCCGAGATGAAACTTCAAAAGTCTTGCCGAGTTTAAAACTTAAGATTTCTTGTCCATTGTTTCATGTGGACCGAAATAAGATCTCGGATCCACCTCCAACATAATTTAGATTTAAGACGGGTTCAAAAGTTTATTAAAAAATCGGCACTGTAGTAATAGTTCATTAAGAAATAGCCATTTTTCCCTCTTTTCTTAGAGTCGCATCTTTCTTCATACATTTATTTCAATTTTGTTATTAAATTTAATAATTTAGAAAAATCAATAAGGAAAAATAAAAGCTCGCGAATAAGTCAACAAAAATTTATAATTTAATCACCGAGAACATATATAGACTAGTGGTAGTGCTCTTTTTAAAAATTATCTAGGTACTAGGATTCAAATATCATTCTTAATTATAGCAAGATCATGAGATAAAATGTCACTAGACTAGTTATCCAAAACATCAAATGTTTGCTGTTAAATTAAACCACTCAAAAATTTATGGTTTTTTAACTATTTTTGAAAGTCTATGGTTTTATAAAAAAAAAAAAAGTTTACAATTAAATTTGGGAATATCACTCAAAATGCCCTTTTATATTTTAAATTATTAAAAATACCTTCTCTTAAAATATCCTTTTATGTTTCAAATTATCAAAACTGCCATTTTTTCGAATTGCAAATTATGTCCGCAGTAGACATGATTGCCACAGTGTACATATTCAGTAGTATATGTCTCGCATACTTGTTCAGGATGGACATATACTACTGAATATGTACACCGTAGACAATTCTGTACACTATGGATGAAATTTGCAATTTGAAAAATAGACAGGTTTGATAATTTAAAACATAAAAAGGGTATTTTCCGTAAAGTCCAAAAAAAGGAATATTTTTAATTATTAAAATATAAAAGGAGTATTATGAGTAATTATTTCATTAAATTTTTGGTTTTTTTCCATATGTCCAAATGTTAAATCATATGAGACGTTATAAAAATACACAAGAAAAGATAAACAGAAAAAGAGTAAAAATCTATTACAAATAAACGAGGAACAACAACAATTTGCAAGAACCAGAAAAGGACATATATATGTAAAACTTTAATACTCTTGTTAAGTCTAATATTATTATACATTGATTTCTTCTTTATCATATCTGAAGTAAACCTTTAATTCAATGGGAAAAGATAAGAACGTAAAATCTTAAATAGGAAATAAAATAAAATAAAGAAACAAAATTTAAACATTTTATAAATGTTAATTTGTGATTTTTTGGCTGGCATAAAAAAAAAACAAAATAAAGTTAATAAGTGCATGAAATTTTTCATAAGAGAAAATATTAGCTGTTTTGTAGTTCACTGTATCAAATTATACTCTCAAGATTTTCCTTTAAATAGATACTCCCAAGCAACCAATCTCATATCCAAAATTCAAAAATTAAAATTAAAAAAAATCATGGAGAATAACAACGGCGACATCACCAGCCACAACCACAACCAGCTGCCACCTCCTCCTCCTTCTCAATTCTCCCAGACGCCGGAGCAAGAGAATCATCAAAGATGTGAAACCTTGTTTGACAAAACCATAAACATCTCTGATTGCAAAAATCATCAGTTTCCATTGGCTCGTATTAAGAAGATAATGAAATCTGATCCAGAGGTTAGTATGATCTCTGCTGAGGCTCCGGTTCTCTTCTCCAAGGCTTGTGAGATGTTCATTGTTGATCTCACAAACCGTGCTTGGCTTAATGCCGAAGAGAACAAACGCCGTACGCTTCAGAAATCAGATATCTCTGCGGCTGTGGCTAGCGACTATGTCTATGACTTCCTTCTTGATATTGTTCCCGGAGACAACGATCCCGTCGCTGCAAGCTCCTCCGTTAAGCCGAGCTTCGCGGCTACGCCATATCATGACAGTGTAGGAGTGCCGGTTTATTATCCTCCTCCCCCTCAGATGGGGCTTGTGATGGGTACTCCGGTGGTTGATGGGAATGGAATGTACGCGCCACCGCAGATGCAGCCGTGGTCGGGTGGTGAAGACGGAGAAGATGAGGCTGAGTCAAATGGAGGAAAGGGCGGCGAAAATTGAAGTGTGGATTGGGTTTTAGGGTTTGTAACCGTTTTGGTGAAAACTCATGCATGTTGTTTTTTAGTGTTGTAATAATTTGTATTTTTCTTTTGTTTCATTTCATGTGAATCAATGAAAACAATGTAGAATGCAGTGGTTATAAATGTCTTCGATAACTCCATAGCAATCAACAAACAATCTGATTATTGAACAAGATTATGCTATTGTCACAAAAACTTTAAATCTGTTGCTATTGCAAGATTGGTTTGGTAGGATTGATGGCTAGTTCGTGGTTGTACACAAAAATTTTAAACTATATAAAACGTAAGAACATATTTAGATTGAATTTATCTCGTTTTCTATTGTTTGGTTTGCAATCATATATTTTACCTTATTTCAGCCTAAATGCAATTAACTTCCTGAAGTAGATTTCGTTGGAGTATTCGTATATTACATTTTTTCAAACGGATGGGAATGAGTGGAAGTCATTTTTAATTCGTTTACATTATTATAACATTTATTATAATTTTGTCCACCATATGTCTTTAAATAATTACACCTTGAAGAGTGAAAAATTATATATAATGAGAGAAAGATAAAATATCCAAACTTTTATTAGGCTTGTTTGTGTTCCTAATAATTACTATCTATTAACTTCGTTTCAGTTTCGTGAAGGAGTTCACGATTCTCTTCTTTCTTGTTTTTTTCTGTCAAACGTTATATATTGAGTCCTTTCCGAAAGCAAAACAATTAAGGAATATTATATTGAGTGCTTTCCGTTATATATTGAGGCTTGCAAGAGTTTTCTCGCTTCCAAGTAAAATCGACAGAGAAAAGGTTCGATTACAGTATAAATGCATGGTACCTTATATAAAGTAGTATAGAACAGGTTTGAATCCACGGGAATATTGACTATGCGAAAGATATTCTTAAGACTTATCCTAAGTTAGAGCTAATAAAGCCCATGGGCTTCATGGCTCTTCGGTTAATTTATAAAGCCTATGGCTACATTTTGTATGCTTTTTAATCGCATTTTAACCAATAGCATTTTATCAACAGATATGGAATCAACCTCTTTTGATTCTAAACTCAATCAGAATTAGAAAAAGGTCATCTTCTTCATGTCTTTGGGTTAAGTTTCTTTGGTCTAGAACGGTTTTGTTTTGTAGATACGGTATAGGAGGATCCGCTGGAGTTTATCACCCTTACATGTGGAGGATGATATGCTTTTTTAGATTATGGTGTAACAACATTAGATGGAAGTAAATTTTATGACTGATAGATCTGAACTAGTAAATATGATGTCATTTATATCTACAGATCATTGACCCACTTTTTTTACTCATCTAGATGAGTTTCGAGGATTAAAAAAAGTTTTTTTCCTATCAATCAGATTCCTCATTTCTTAATGTCTTTGGAAGTGGTGAAAATCGTTGATTAAACATTGAATTTTGGATGTGGTTGATTTTTTTTTTGTCAATCACTTTCTTCTTCATTCATTAAAAGTCATTTCATGTTGGGTACAGAGTTAATGCTTTCTTAGCTAACTCATCTACATCTACAATTTCACTTCTTCTTATGAAATTGAAATCACAATACTCAAAGGAGCGTGAGGCTTCGCAAAAATTTGAACAAATTCCATGTATCGCCGGTGGCCACATCTTGTTCGTGATGGCGTGAATTAAATTAAGGCAATCAGATTTGGAAATCACCTTGCTCCAGCTTCGCTCAATTGCTTCAAAGACTGCATATCTGAGATTTACGCTTTCTGCAATGAGGGGCGATGCCACGTTTTCTTCCACCTCTGCTTGCTGGATTAGTTTGGTTCCTTCACCCAAATTCCAAATTCTTCCTAGTCCAGCGAGTTTCCTTTCTTCGCTCCAAGCTGCGTCAATTGTACAGGTGTAGACTCTATCTCTCATCATTTCCACTTCATCTATTCTTGTGTTTTGTTCTGTGTGATTCCTTGATTTTTTGTCTAATTTTGACAGCGATTCCTGCCAATCTCTTGCTTCTCTACTTGCTTTAGTTATGGTTTCCATTTCACTAAAATTTCTCTGTTTAAAGATGAGTTGATTTCTTGATATCTAGAGATTCCAGCAGATCTAAGAGAATAATTGAGTGTCTTGTAGCCCTATTGGTGGCAAGTTGCTTCGTTTTTGAACGCTTCTTAGTCCTTCTATCATATTTGTTATCGTCCTAGGGCTCGGTTCAGGAGATAATGGTGCTAATTCCCAAACCTTTGTAGCGTACGAGCATGTAAATAGCACATGATTCGCTGACTCCATGTTTCCACATCTTCTACATGTTCCATCAACATGTATATTCCTCGATCGTAGGTTCTCTCTCCAGTCGGGATTGCATTCTTCAATGCTTTCCATAGGAAGGATCGGATTTTTGGAGTTGTAGGTAATTGCCACACTTCTCTATTCCAATTTAGAGCTTGCTGTTCATTGCTTGCACTTGTGTCTGTCTAGTTTTGAATTACCACGAAAAAACCTGATTTGGCCGTGTAGTGTCCTTTTTGAGAGTGGCACCACATCCTCTTGTCTTATTGTTCATATCGGCTGGGTTTAATACTTAATATTTGCTTCTCGTAGGCTGGTAATACCTCTTGGATCAGAGCAACATTCCATGTAGTTGTTCCAAGGATGAGGAGATCGTTTACTGTGAAGTTTTGTGTCGGTTCCGTAGCTGGTCCCATTGGTTGCATAGGTTGTGGATCATTCAGCCATGGCTCATTCCATATGTTAATAGCCTTCTCTCTTCCCACGGCCCAACCTACATTGTTAGTAAGCAAATCTCTTCCATATAATATGCTTTTCCATCCATGTGAGCAGTTTTGTGTTTTTGTAACTTTTAGGAAGCTCTCTTCATTGCAGTATTTGCCTAGTAATACCTTTGCCATTAGGTTTTGGGGATGGTTCAATATTCGCCAGCTTAAGTTGCCTAGAAGGCCCTGATTGAATGCTTCCACATCTCGAAATCCTAATCCTCCCATTTGCTTTGTCTTTGAAAGTTCTCTCCATGAAACCCAACACATACTTTTTTTCTCCTGATTCTTATCCCACCAGAATCTAGTAAGTTGGGATTGGATCTGTTTGCAAATGGATTTGGGTAACATGAAACAGGACATTGAGTAGGATGGTAGCGCCTGCAGTACACTTTTTAGCATTATCTCTTTTCCTGCTTGGGAAAGAAAACGGTTAGACCAACTCTTTGCTTTTTGGCGTATCCGGTCTATTATTAAGTTGAACAGATCTGATTTTCTCCTCCCAAAGGCTTCTGGCAGACCGAGATATTTATTTGTACCTCCTTTTCTAGCTATCCCAAGCTGATTTTGCACTTGGCTTTTTGTTGTTTCTGGCATTTTCTTTGAGAATGTTATAGATGATTTTGCTTTATTGATTTTTTGGCCAGATATGTACTCATATGCCTCTATTGTTTCTTTCAGCACTTTGCAGCTTCTATGGGAGACATTACAGGAAAAACATCGTGTCATCTGCGAAGAGTAGATGGTTTATGCGTGGACTTTTTGCTGCGATTTTTATCCAATCAACTTCCCTTGTCCTTGGGCTGCCAAGCACATTCCCGACAAAACCTCACTGCACACAATGGAAATGTACGGTGAGATTGGGTCGCCTTGTCTCAACCCTCGAGACGGTACAACTCTTCCCTTTACTTCTCCATTGAAAAGAAAGGAATAGGTAACTGTAGTAATGCACTCCATAGTCCAGTTTATGAAATTCTGCGGAAATCATAGCCTTTTCATTACATTTTCAATGAAGCTCCACTCCAATCTGTCATAGGCCTTTGTCATGTTTGTTTTAACTGCCATAAACCCTCGATTGGTTGCCTTTGAACGTTTCAAGTAATGGAGAGCTTCATGTGTTATTAGTACATTATCTAGGATTGCTCTTCCTCCTATGAAAGCTAATTGATTCTCTGAGATAAGGGTAGGTAGAAGCGTTTTAAGCCTAACTGTGATCACTTTTGAGATGATTTTATAGTAGACATTACATAAGGCAATAGGCCGATAGTCCACCACCTTTTTAGGGTCGTGTATTTTTGGGATAAGCCTTGTGTTTGTGGTGTTTTGATGTCTCGGCATTTTATCGGATATAAAGAAGTCTTTCACCTCTTGTGTGATACAATGACCCACTGTTTTCCAATTAGATTGGTAGAAACAAGCGGAGAAACCATCCGGCCCTGGTGATTTATCCGGGTGTATAGAGAAAATTGCGTTCCTTATCTCTTTTGGTGTAGGGATTACTAAGAGCTTGTTGCATTGTTTTGATGTTATCTTTGGTTCTATCGCAACATGAATCTGTTATGTCATTATATCTTGATTTCTGTGTTGAGCTGTATAAAGTTGTTGGTAAAAGCTCGAGATCTCGTTCATCATGCTCTTATCATCATACAGTGCCTATCCATTTGCATCTTCAATAACTGTGAAGTGATTTACTACTTTCCTGCCTCTTGTTTTTGCATGAAAATAGCCTGTATTTTTATCTCCTGAGTTTAACCACTGTTGTCTACTTCTTTGTCTCCAGAACTCTTCCTCAGCCTTATATGCATTCCGGAGAGCGTTATTGAGGTCAGATATCCTTCCTTTAGTTTAATTAGGGTCAGACATTGCTCTGTATATGCTTCTTTTGAGCTCTTCAATCTCTCGTTGGCTATTTCTGTTTTGTTCCTTATGCCATTGGGTTATAGCTGAGTGGCACATACTGATTCGTTGTTGTACTGATTTGCTTGCATCTTTATTCCATGTTTGCTCAATCAGTTTTTTTAACTTCTTCATTTATTTTCAGTCTCTGATCATATCTGAAAATTTGTTTACCTCTCTTCCTTTTGTTGCTGAAGTATGTGATAATTGGGTGATGGTCAGATCCATTTGCTATTCCCTAACACCCTGTCTAGCCTGCACCATATTGTGTAATTGTGTCTTGAACCCCGCCACGACATACTATTTCCAGAGTGTCTGAGATCAAACAGGTCACACTCCGAGAGGAAAGTTCTGAAATCCGTGAAAGAGCTCTCCGATCTCGCTGGACCGCCCTTCTTCTCCGAGTTGTTGATGATCTCGTTAAAAAATCTCCTGTAAAGTACCAGTAATGATCTCTTACTTCTGCAATTGCACTTAAACGTTGCTAAATTTGTTTCCTTTTGGTCTGGTCCAGTTCACCATAAACAAACGTTGCATAAAAGCTCTCTCCACCTGACGTGACCTTTGTGTCAATGTAGTTGCAGTTTGCTTCCAATATTGAAATGTCTGTTCCAGTAGTCCATAGGAGGGCGAGGCCACCCGACCCTGGTCTTGTTGGAGTGACTAGATATTCATGGCTGAAGTTTAGACCTGAGAGGTATTTTAGTACCAATTCATTTGTGTTTTTGGTCTCGGTGAGGAACAAGAGGTTCAGATTTACTTTTTTCTGTAAATCCCGTAGTCGTTGGACTGTCACGGGGTTCCCCAACCCTTGACAGTTCCAACTTCCTATGGTTAAGGAATAGGACTGTGCGGATCTTGAAAATCCGCTTTCTCATTTGTTTGATCCTCGTTTCCATGCATTTCATGGATTGTCCTTAAAGAGCGTTGATGCCCTTGTTTTTCAGGTCTCCTTCTGTAGCTTGGTGATCCTTGCATCACCTGGACTGGATATAATTCACTGCCATCTTCATATGTTGTGTCCATATTGAGACGTCTTCTGGGAGTAGGCGTCATCTGAATTATCCTTCCTTTTTTTAGTGTTCTTCCTATCCTTGTCATGAGGCTTGCTAGGTGTTTTCGTCCTCCTGGTGGTCTACCAGGTTTCTGTTTTTCCCCAGGTTTTTTCTTTTGCTTGTTCTGTGTTTCCGAGACAACTCTTAGTCTTAGTCTTTGTGTGACTGGAATCCGCTCTGTGAGCTCTAGTTCTTGTGTCTCTTCAGGTTCTAATTCAGAATTATCGTCTTGCACTGCTTTTCCTTTTACCATTCGCAGTGCAGCATCTAGTATATTAAACTTTTAATTTTTTGTTGACTTTTGGAAAAACCCATTTTGGCTTTCGATTTTGGAGTCAATTTTGATTTGAGGTTCGCGAAAGGTTTAATTGGCCAAGTCAACGCAAAATTGAGGGCTTTTTCGTTCGGGCATGAATTAGATTGCTAAAAAATATAAATTCAAGATCTAAAAAATTAACTAATTCACAATTTTTTATTTTTAATTTAACGAGTTTTTAATTCCCGAATACAATGATTTTTCGCAACTTTCAATATTAAAATGATATTTTTCTCTAATCTAATTTGTAGCTTAAGAATTTTTTCGAAATAAATTGTATTTGTAGGTGCAAATAAACCATTTTCTTCTGATTAATATAAACATTCGTTGACAAAAAAATACATCAACACAAATGTCTGGAGTATGTGTTAATAGTCATTCTGTATATTTTCTTAACAAATTTACTCATCATGTACTCTTTAGTTTAAGCTCTTTTTGCATCAAATCTATCATGTACATATCATGTTAAACATTTTAATTTAAAATATTAAAAGTTTTGACATTATATTAGTGAGACTATGCATTTTTTAAAAAAGTTAAGGAGTCGACTAAGCCAAAAAAAAATACTTCAAATTTCAAGTAAAAATTAAATCAGAGATTTTATAAATTTATGTCCTAAAATTTAGACTATTAGTGAAGTGGCCTTGGTTTAGTTGGTTTAGTGGCATGTGGAAAGTCCATTGAAAACAGACACTATCTCACATCCAGGGATCAAGTCTTACTATCTATATTATATGGGAACTTGGCTAATAAATCGATCAGTTATAGCTTAATATTAACAAAAAAAAAAAAAAAAGTCTAAGCTATCACTATTCTACGGACCTACTAGAACGACTAGATTAAAATAAATTATATATTTTTCTTTCCACAAGAAACTTGAATTATCTCTCGAAAATGTTGTATTGTACATACCATTTTACAAGATTTAGATCATAAAATAATTAAAGGAAATATGTTTGCCTAGGGCCCCTCATAATGTTAGGCACGGCCGTGGTGAGCTAGTCGCATAAGGTATGATCATAAGACTCAACCAATACATTGCGTGTGTTTTGATCTCAAACTAACAAATTTTGGTACAAAACATAACACCACAAATCCAAACACATGAACGGTTTGTCTAAAGGAGGCCAAGCATTTTTCCCTAACATGCTTCTTCTTCTGCTTTTTATTTATTTCTTTTTTATTATTATAAAAATTGTCTTTATTGGTAAATCTTGAACATGCAGCAATTCTCTCCTTACATAATTTTGTTGACTCCTTTTCGGGGTCGACGGTGAAACTCCCTAAATTAATGATGAATCATGTGGCCACTTCTCTTTGGAATCTCATCATATCATCCTATAATTTCTCAATTGCTCCAATATCTTCTCACTTTTAATTCTTCCGTTCCTATCTTTTGGTTTTTCATTATGAATTTTTAGCCTGTCTTTGAATAAAATAATGAGTTGTTTTTAACAACTGAACCAACAAATTTTGATCCATAATTCAACTTTAAAACCCTTAACAATATCCTATGAAACAATATAATTTATCAAACTTAAACTCCGATATAAAAAAACAGCAGAGGTGGTATATTTAATCATCTGACCAAACCTCTGAATTCTGAGTTTAACTTCTCGTAAAATAAAATAATAATCTAAGATTTAATATATAGTTGCTGCAACATAAGACTTATTTTTGTCTATTATCCACCTTTTACGTAGACTACTATGTAGTAATACTAGGAGCAAATCCAAGTTGTTTACGAAATTAGAGAAATCTATTATGAATTTTATTTAAGAAACTGATGAGAATATATATATTTTTAAAATGATCGTTGACTTAAATTTTATGTTATTATTTTATTTTACTTTCCCTTTTCTAAGAGAGATTAAAATAGTAATTGTAGTAAGTGACCTTTAGCCTAGTGGCAAGCGGTAAGTCCACTAAAGGCAGGCGCACTTGCACATCCAGGGATTGAGTCCTACTGCCTGCATTATGCAGGAATTTGGCTAATGGGTCGGCCAGTTATGGCCTAATGTTGACAAAAAAAAAAATGATGGTGTTTTTTAAAAACATTCAAAACCCTTATAGTATAATATAGATACATATATAACATTTGTTCTTGTATTGTGTGTTCACCTATACGTAAGATTTAAAGATTCAATGTTATGTATAAACTGGTCGGCTTATCAAATTAGAAGAAGTCCTAAAATTTCGCTATATAATAATAACAAAACAAAACAAAAATTATAATCACGATTGACATGTATTATAAAAAATATACTATTACATAAAAGATCATAGTCACTGTAATTTCGTGCGCTATTGAACACCGGTCATTTAAATGTGACTCGTCATGCATTTCGTAACGGTGTCTAAAGGAACTAATCAAAATACAATTCTCCACCATTATTTCCAACTCCTTATACCTTTTTTTTTATAACAATTAGATTGATAAAGTCTAATATGTAGTTTAAATCATAGAAAAAAATTCTATGGGATTATGTGACTTTTTTGAGTCGAAACCAGATAAAAAAAGTTTTAAAAATAAACTTAATCACTTGATAAACATACTTCTCTTAATTATCTTTAATGATTATTTTACTATGAAACCAATGAGTTTGAAGAACATCAAAACTGTAAATATCTTAATTAGCAAGTAGAGATTAAACATGTGTTGAGAACTACATTAAATATCAAGATGGTCATATATATGTATTTGTCAAAGGTGTCTAATGGAACTAATCAAAATATAATTCTCTATCATTATTACTTTTTCTACTATTCTTCAAATAATTAGATCGATTAAATTTAGGAGGTTTATTGGATGGTGGATTTTGATGGATTTATGTGGATTTATGTGAATTTTAATAAATTTAGAAATTCTTATAAATCATGTGTTATTCACTCAATGATTTTAAAATATATATTTATAAATCATGTGTTATTCAAGTATTGAGTTTGAAATCAACTAAATCATGTGTTATTTAAGTATTGAAATCTAGTCTATTAGATTTACAAATCCACTTTACTTGATTTTAAAATCATGTAGATTTAGAAATCCACAAGAATTTCTAAATGCATTAAAATCTACCTTACAATAACCCTAATCTTTGTCGAAATTTTTTCAACTTCAGATAATATCAAAAGAAAATTACGTAATTCTCTGGAATAGAATTTTAACTTTTAGAAAATTACAATTCAACATAACCACATAACCAAAAACATTTTTCCTAATTTCTATCTACTAATAATTTTACTTCGAAACCAATGGTTTTAATGCCCATCAAAGCGGTAAATTAGTATCTTAATTACTGAATAGAGATTAAACGTTGACAAAAAAAAATACATGAAATTCAATTTATTTATTTGGAACTTATATGTTCATTTAATCTAAGTTTAACAGGTAGAAATTTGTTTTTAATATTAAAAAGGAAGAAGAAATGGTGTGAAATTATGGTATTTACATTAGGCTCAAAGCTCCATGCGATTACGCCATTGTGGTGCTAATCTACCAAACTCGTGAAAATAATTTCACTAATAAAAAAAAAAAATATATATATATATATATGTCATTTCAAAACTTAAGTTTGCTTGTATACATGGCGAATGTCTTCGAATAGCGCGTCATCATTAATAATGTCAAATATTTAATACCAATAAATAAATACTTTATACCTTTCAAAATTTGGGAGTTAAAATAACACATGTTGGTCTTTGACAGATATACAAAAAAAAACAAAGCAAAGCCATGACATAATTGTTAAATGTTATGATTTTGAAGTCCAAAAATAAAATAAAATAAAAATTGGTATGTTATGATCGTCACGTTTTGGTTAAACTGCGTTGCATATTGAATGATTACAATTTCTTTCTACTTTTAATTATTAATATAAATTAAAATAAAGTTGATTTTGTAGTGTTCGTGTATCTAAGTAATGCTTAGATATTTTATATATTATATGTATAAACACTCATATTGACGCTTGGTGATGATTCGGAGACAGGAGAAAAGTGTCTGCGGAATCATGTATCATTAAGAGTGTATAAGTGAAATTATGTATTCGACAATCACAAGTTATTGTACTTAAAACAAAAAAATCACAATTCAAACTGATACATCGAGGCACTTAGAAATCCATATTTCTTTTACTATTAAAATCATTTATAAATACCTAAATATTTTGAGAACTAGACAGAAAGAGCTAAAATTCTCCTAAACAACTTTAGCCTAAGTAGTATGTGTTATTTAGTGTAATGAAGTTGGGTTTCACCATATCTTACTATAAAGGATTAAAAGAGTTAGTAGGGTCCATAAAAAATCTTAAATTCTACTCTCTCTGTCCCAAAATATAATATTTTTTTGCTTGAATGCAAATTTACTAAGGAAATTTGTTTTCATTTTTCATCATTAAATAAGTCCATTAAATTTTTATCTTAAAAAAATGAAGAAATAAGAATTCTGTAAAAATAAAGAGTGAGTTAATGATTATGAACCACTTACGTATGAGAAAGTTCTTTGACTAAGCATTTGTATTAATTAATTTTGGAATAAATTTAATTAAAAATTTGCATAGATATGTGAAAAAAATCAAATAAAATGAAACAAGAAAAAAAAGCCTAAAACATCTTATATTTTGAGATGTAGGAAGTATCGTTTTAGAAGCTAGCTCCAAGTCCAAATTATCATACTAACCTGACTTTTTATTACAAATTGTTTGAATTGATATAAAACTTAGATTTAAGCTAAACTTATAACTAATAGAAAATAAGTAAATTCAGTAATCCATTCAATCTTGAAGTTGATATCTCCTACAGCAAATAAGACCATGTTATAGATGAAGATTGATGTTTCTGTACCATCAAGAATTAGAAATTTCGAAAAGCAAAAAAAATATATATATATAGAAATTTTCTTACAAAAATTTGTTAAGAACAAAATATTTGATGCCAAGTTATATTTTTAAGAAAATTTGGTTCAGCCTGAATAACCAATAATGAAGCTAATTATTTTTCCTTCTATCTAAGGAGTTTAACGATAATTTTTTTTATTATTATTTAGAATCCAGATATAACAATTTGGTTATACCGTTTTTTTTTTTTTTTTTTTTTTTTTA
>OVAX01002437.1:15334-29484 GCA_900406405.1 Lepidium africanum
TTTTTTTTTTTTTTTTTTTTTTGTAAGTTTCTATACAATATCAATATGCAAAAAAATTTGAGTTCATGTACCATTTTTAAATTATTTAGTCCCTTCACCACCTTTCGAATAGTTGTTCATGTACATTGAATAATTTAGTGACAATATATTGGAAATGCGTTATTTGAACAATATAATATAATTACAAATCTATCACATATTTTGAGGTTTAAATTATCTCGCTCAGTCGAGAACGTGTGGTTTAGTGGTAGTGGTCACTTTAATTTTTCTCAGACACTAGAGTTTGATTCTTCTCTGATGCAAAGAGAAAAAAAAGAGGGATTTTAGAATATGAGATTTGGCTATGGATCAGATCTTATTGATCCCATTATAAAAGTAAGATTGGCCAAAAAACAAAAATTATTTCGCTCACAAAGCCAAAAAGAGATTACTTTCTAAGAGCAAACAAAAAATTCTTTTAATCGAGGATATAAAAACTACATGGTTTTTTTTTTGGTTTGGAAGCTTTCCTTATAAAAACTACATGTTGATTGGAAGAAATAGGATTCAAGAAAATCTTAGGTGCTAAGTGGGTAAAGATTTACTGCCTAACATCGAAATCTTGTAATAGAAACCTAGTTAGTTTCTCTCATGGTGATGGTCGACTGATAAGTAAAAACGACTGGTAGAACACTACTTAAGTTCGAACATCTCTCGAAATTAATTGTTACCACATATAGTATTCAGGAATTATTTATTTGGTTGCGCTTAACTTCCAATATAATCGAATCTTATGTAGCCCGTTGAAAGGAAAATGAGATAAAGATAAATTTTGTTAAACCTAATCAGAATTTATGATACCCATAAATCGAACCATCCGAATTATTTTTAGAAAACCTTAATTAATTTTACATTGTCTTAAAGCTTACAAAATAACAAATACCTATGTAGTAAATTCAATTTACTTTTAAAATTAAAACTTCTCAAAATGACAGAATACTTAAGTAAATTTGACAAGAATATAAAATAAGCTTCGACGTGATTAAAATATAAAATAGAAAGCGTACGTTGATAATCAGCGAAGTAAAACGAAGTAGATCCCACATGAAATTTAAGTTGATTGCAATTCTTGCAAGCAAACCTTTTTGTGAATATAATTAAATAATTCTGCTAAACTAAAATTAAAAAATGAGTTTGAAAAAAAAGATGATGATGGCATGCAAATGGTACAGTGTGGGAACAAAATGCCACACTCATTATCAACCAAACTAGTCGACCCCCACAATCGAAATAAAGAGGCTAATTAATATTTCCTCTTCACCTTTCCCTTTTTTTTGCGTCATATTTCATCTTTACTTCGATATGAGTTTTCTGAATTTTTTTTAATAAATCTTTATTTTTATAATTTTACTTTTAACTTCTAAATAAATATAAATTACTCTCATGAATCTAAAAATAATATGCAGTATAGATGATTGTCATTACATTAAAATTTTAAAATTATGATAAATAACATATCAAGTTGAAGATTTTATGAAATCAATTCACAAAAACGTTGAACTTTTTTAGATGAACAATCCAATTTATTCAAAATTCTGAAAATCTAACGTATATAACCGTAACTCCTCGAATGAATGTACGTATATTACCTCTGTTTCGATATAGGTGTTTTAGTTTTTTTTATTTTATTTTTATACAAAATTAGATATATTTGATATTTCATGACTATCAGAATTCTACAGTATTTTATAATTGGTCGAAATACATTATAGTAAAATATTTAAATAATTTTTGCTTATGCAAATTTAAGTTTCTAGATATACATTTTTAGGTAAAAAATCTTATATATTGAAACAAAGGCAGTATTACTTATAATTTTGCCAGATTAATATGCATTCTCTGAAAATACAAGATACAATTGGAAAAATGGCATTTGAAATTTTATAGTTTCTATAGAAAACAATATATATATACATACCAAAAACAAAAATCAATTTATTGAATTTCTGGTGGTCCGTGGAATGGATGAATGTTCCACCAACTTCAATCCTCAATCTTCATCCTTCAAAATCTTATCCACATGCATTATGTCAATTAGTATAATAATATCCTTTTTTCCTTTGTCAAATAGATATCTGATTATTATTGGTTGTAATTGATATAAGAATCAACATGAATATCGTAATAGTTCGTCGTTTAGCAATGGCCCTACTAAAAAAAATTAAAAGTATCTAACTTAGTTGATTGGTAACTTGTATTGCAAAACTCTTTTTGCCCTTCTTGTCTCTCAACTTGGACTATGCGTGTTCTTATTGTGGATGCATGCTTGGGAGGCATATGGATAAGGATCATCTCTTATTTTTTGTAACTTCAAACTAATATCTAAATTTATTTTCCGAGATTCATAGAATTTTGAGTATTTTTATAGTAAACATATTTAGTAGTAACCAAAAATAATTGGAATCATAGTACATAAAAACTGCAAACTCTACTTAAAAAAGCAACATTAAGAGCAAACGATTCAACTATTACATGCATTACCATTTTTTTTTGTTAGTGCTTAGATCCACAAAAAAATTTATAGCCTAAATGTTTCAAATAGAATTGGATGAGATTTAAATTCATCACATGCTACCAAATTGCGTTAATAATAAGAAGTGGCTTATTGTTGATTTTTTTTTGAAAATTGTGACTATCTATTCAATAAAAATTCGTTACTAAACTTGTGGCTATTAAATTATTGACAAAAATAATTTCGAACGAAGTATCTAACTCTTAAGGAACTGCCATTTGGCTTATATAGATAGTACTTTGCTAAATAACCACACACCCACAAAAAAGAGAAAAAAACTATCAGTATTGCATAATTTGCTATTTTGGTTTGGTAAATGTCAGTCTTAATATTTTTACAAGTGTAATAATTAAAAAAAATTCTTATATAAGATTCAAAAATTATGTCGTAAATATGCTATATATAGCATTATAATCATGGAGTTTTGTGTCACAATCCATTGATTTAACTAAGCAACCGACTCTTAGCACACCATTAACTCTGACTAACATATAAATTTGAATAAAAAATTTGACTAATATATATTCGTTTATATAAGCAATATATAAATAATATTATATTACAAATTCTTATCTGAAGAGATAACCTTAGTGAGAAGTTGGTGTATATAATGATTAGGGTTCTCTTGTCTACAAGTTCACTCCAAAAAATAAAGACAAATTATAGAATACAAGTGAAAACGTGTTTAGTAACTTTGCTTACAATTAAACGAATGCCAACAATATATTATGTTCGTATGTGACGGCCACATGATTTTTCTTTGTCTTCCGTACTAATTTGTCCCTCTTCTCATTTGCTTATTCCATGATACTTTTTTCCTTCTTGAGATGTATAATTTTGACCAAAGTTATTTACTTGTGTTATTTACTTGTATAATTTACACAACTAGAGTTTATAAACAAACCAACTTGATTCTAGATGGTTTTGCAGTTTGATAGTACAATAATGAAGTCAATCGTGGTTTATAGTTAACACAATTAGCTTAAAAATAAACAGTATGTAGCGATACGATTTTATATACGATAAACTTAATATACCTCTAATGAAAATATGATATCAGTTTTATTCCTAAAATCATTTACTTTCTTCTTCTTTTTTACATTTTTAAACGTCATTTAAAAGATTCTGAATTTCAAATTCACAACCGAAACTACACATTAAACAAATGGACTATTTACATTCGAATTTTTGATAAATATATCCTTATAATTGAATATGTTTTCCACTTAGCTAAAATATATTCTCACATTTTCATATATATAATGAAAAACAAGTTAGATGTTTATGACTAGGTGTCTATAATATAGTATAAGAAAATGTTATCTATGTCGACACTAATTAAATCATATATACATATTCAAAATATAATATCCAGCTGTTTATTGTATAGAAATCAGCAAAACTTTATTGTATAACAATCAATAACTTTAATATTAAATATATAACAAGCAGACAGGAAACTTTATAGAGCATTGTAGCAAATTTCAGATTATTTTGTCCATATATATATCGCGTGTTTGTGTGTCAAAGTACTCATTTTTGTACTTATAAGGATTGCTAACAATATTATTATCACGTTTTTATTTGTGTTATACGTATATTATTAAATTTGTTACAATATATTTATAGTTATCACTGTAATTATATTTGAACCCCTTCTTATTCTCATCATAATTCTCCCTGTTACTTTTATATATTTAATTTATTATGTGTTTTAAACAAAATATTATCAATTTATACAACTTGTTATGGTGTATAATAATTATTATTATATTGTTAACTATATATCATGTTAAATATATAATTCTCATTTGACACTTTTTCAATTATTTAATATTTTCAATTTACTTCAGTTTAGTTTAAAATAGTTTAGTGGTTAGTTTCCTAATTAAAACTTATCAATGTCATATTATTAATTTCTCAATTTTCTAATGATATTGCCTAAATTCACCCTAGAAACAATATGTTTTTAACATAAAATGCTACTATTATCTTCCTAGTTTTGCTAACATTAAACATTTCATCTTTTTGCAAATCTATTTGAACATTTAAAGCAAGTTTCTCAACTCTGATAACTTCTAAATCATAAAACTTTGAAAAAAAAATTTATATGATGAAATCTATCTTATGTAACACTTCATTTTAGATATTGTTAACCAAGAAGTACAACAAGCTTCTCAACTTTCTTTTGTGAATTAAAGTTCATAGTTATCTACCTTTCATCATATAATTCTTTTATTTATATTTATAGATAAACTTTGTAGGAAACTTATTTTTCATTTGAAAAATAAAAATTTATAGAAAACTTATCTTTTCATTTGGAAATTTTTAAAGTAATGTCTTGTATGATGACAGATGATTAAACTATCTTGCTTCAACTCTTACATATCCTGGATATTCTTATATATCCTTAATTCTAAAGTCGAATAGATGTATTATCAATTATAAACGGTGGCTTTGGGTTATTTTTTTTTTTTTCTTACCTTGTATGGGACTTGAGAATTGAGATACACAATTAATTTAAAAGCAACGTTGGCATATATTACTGTTTAGAATGTTCCAAATTATTAAATTAGATGACATTGATATGAAATTACTACTCTTTGAATAGCATATAATTCTTTTTTCTTCTTTTTTTGACTTTTTCATTAATATACATAGAATATTTTAGTATTATATTAACTTTCTACCAATGTATTACTCTTTATCTCATTCACATTATTTTTGGCTATAAGTGTTGGTAAAAATCGATTGAGTCATAAAAAAAAACTCTCTAAATCACTATTAAAAAAAATTCTCCAATTTCAACGAAATCAATTGGATTTCTATGAAATAATATGTAATATAAACGTTATTATTGCCATTAAAATTTTAAAATTAAGAGAGAAAATACATTAGATTGAACACATTAGCAAATAATTCAAATTACTTTAAAAAAGTTTAAAATTTATCGTATGTAACAATAAAAATTCTTCCAATATATATAATAGTTCTATTTTATATATGATTTATTTCGTGAACTAATTTGTATATATATTTCTAAAATGCAGGAATAAAATTTCAAACAATAATAATTTGAAGGTTTTATTTTAAGAAATTCTTTCAAAAATTTATGTAAAATAATAATGAATATTTTAAAAGTAATTTGACCTAAAGTAAAGCCAAGAACCAGGTAGTCTAGTTGGCTTGCCCCTAATTTAGTTTGATACCAGCTGGAGGTTCAAATCCCGCCAGTTCCAGTGAAAACAATTTGGCTATGGATCGGACTTTTGTCGATCTCATTAGTACAAAAAATTAGTACAAAAAAAAAGTAAGGTTGATAGAAAAATAAAAAAAAAAAGGTAAAAGAAAGAGCCACGATTACATTGAAGCCAAAACAGTTTATTAAAATCACCGAGTGTGTTTTATGTGTCTCTATAAATGTACTCATCATCTTCTTTCTCCCCAACATTTCTCTGCCTCTTTTTCATTTCCACACTCCAACACAAACCAACAAATATTCTCAATCTTCTTCGATGATGACGACGCATCTCAATAAGAAACCGAGGTTAGACAATAACAACAACCACAATCTCTTCGACGACTTACCTGACGATCTCATCTTCTCCATTCTCCGTAAACTTATTTCCTGTGCTTCTTCTCCTTCTGATTTCCTCAACGTTCTCGCTACGTAAGTATTCCGCCATTGACGTCATAATCCATCTCTGGTTCATATTTTCACACCTTCGATTTTGATTTTTTCTCGAAATTTTTCCAGATGCAAACGACTGAATCGTTTAGCGTTACATCCTCTGGTTTTATCAAGAGCTGGAACTCTTAGTTTAGCTATTACGGCAGAAAAATGGTGTGATTCTGCTCATAAATTTCTCAAACTTTGCGTTAATGCCGGAAACGTTGAAGCGTGCTACATACTTGGAATGGTTTGTATTTTATAATCTTGTTTTCGTCTCTTCCTCTATCTCTTTCTCTTTGAAATCTGATTTTGAATTTTTTTCTTCCTTCAGATCCGATTTTACTGTCTTCAAAATCCAGTAAGCGGTGCGTCTCTAATGGCTAGAGCCGCGATTAAATCTCATCCACCAGCACTTTACTCGTTATCGGTGATTCAGTTTAACGGAAGCGGCGGTTCAAAATCCGATAAAAATCTACGAGCCGGTGTTGCTCTTTGCACACGATCCGCTTATCTCGGCCACGTTGATGCGCTTCGTGAGCTCGGTCACTGTCTCCAAGACGGTTACGGTGTGCCTCGTGACGTCACCGAAGGTCGTCGACTATTAATTCAAGCCAACGCGCGTGAACTCGCGTGTTCACTACGCTCTTACCTCTCTCTGAAATCTAAAAATGAAACGTTAACCGGTCTCGGCGTTGTTCCAATTCATGAGATTCATCCAGTAAACCGGTTTTTGAAAGAGTGGTTTGGTTCGGGTCGAGTTGGTTTAGCGGAGGGGTTGAGGATGTGTTCTCATGAAGGTTGTGGTAGACCGGAGACTCGGCCACATGAGTTCCGGCGATGTTCGGTTTGTGGGAAAGTGAATTATTGCTCACGTGGATGTCAAGCGTTGGATTGGAGAGCAAAGCATAAGATGGAATGTACACCGTTAGATCTTTGGGCTGCGGCGGCGGAGATTGATGACGGTGGCGAAGCGGTGGAGATTGAGAATCATAATCTCCGGTAACACTTTTTCTATAATTGTTTTTCGTTTTTTGTGTTAACTAAAAATGTCTATAATTGTCTCTTTGACCGTTTCTTTATTGTAAGTTTTTTCCCTTTATTAAATTACTAATATAAGCAAATGATATTAACTAACATGTTTATTTTAAATAATATTAATTTTATTGTTTCTTTCGTTTTTACATATTTGATTCTAGATTAAATGTTTGAACCAACTATAGAGTTTAAGATTTGTACGACAATACTGAAATAATGTAGTTCTTCTTAAGGACCAACTATAGTGTTTGAGATTTATACGACAATACAAACTTATTGCATGAACAATATAATTCCAAGGAACAAAGACATAAGTCTTTCACCATCAAGTGCTTTTAAAAGATGTATTCACCATCAATAATCAGTAATTGGAAACAAATCTTCAGATTCCATATAGAGAGCCTAACTCGAAAAGAAATATCAAATATTTGATATGTTCATCATGTTCTAAGTCACCCCAAAAGAAATAAATTAATAAGATCATGGTTCAAGGCAATATTCTTATAGAGAAAGCAATGAAGAGTAGGCCATGACCATTCCAACCAAACCGAATTGGTCTGAATTTTGATTGCTTGCACCTGAATATGGAGAACTAAGTGAAATTTTCTAAAATACGATACAAATATATTATTTGAGGGAGATCTAAATTTAGTTAGTGTATTACTAATGTCCCAAATCTTTTTTTTGCTCGTAATTCGACCACCATCATTTGAACATGGAGATTAATTTGACCACTCCTCAAATCTCTCTTGCTAGGCCATGTAAATTCACCTTTTATTTTGTTAGTTTTCTAGTTATCATTCTTAAAGAAACACAAAACTATCCTTCTTAGACTTCAATTCTTCTTGCAGCTTTTGTAATTTGGAAAAAAAAAATTCAGAAACTACATTAAGCCAATATACAAACCCGCAAACAAATTTAGTAGGGGCATTCAAGATTATCTTCGATTTGATGATTGGTATGTGTTATGCATATAAACATTTGACTTCTAAACTTGTTAATGGAGTTCACAAACCCACACACAAGTTTTGTTTTCAAACAGATAATATATTTAAAGAAAAATATTGGTCATTAGTTGTCCAAATCGGAGGAACAAATTCTACAAACAAAATTACTCTCAACAAATTATGATAAATAGATCAGCTAAATGTTGGTGTCATTGGTGTGAAAATCCTTTCTTCTACTATCATTGATGAACATGAATGTAAACTTGTTCCATAATTTTCTTCACACATTCAATTGAGTTTTTTAGTTTATGTTTTCTTTTAAGTCAAATGTTTAGGATTGATATGCCTATTGCCACTTAATTTTAAATTGATAACACATAATTTAATATGATATCATAATCTCATCAAACTACTCAATATTCTGATCTACTATCCCAAAATGATGGGTAAATGAGTAACATTTTACATAGTGATCTAATGAAAACTCATCTCGTAAAGAGATGCTATAGTTTTTGCAGTTGTACAAACAAGACCTAATCACTTAGAGTCAGGATAAAATAGAGGAAGAACAAAACCAGTGTTACATCTTAGGTATAACCTCTGATAATATTACAATCAAATCAAGTATAATACATCTAATATAATTTGAAGATGCTTTTAAATCTACAAAATCCAATAAACACTCCTTAGAGGTCTAAACAATGAGCCCACCACTCAATGATACAGTGACAAGAATAAGAAAACCCAATTCTAAAATCAAAACTCTACATTAATTGCAACATTCACAAACAAGTTTAGGCACTTCAATTCTACAAAAGAATAGAAAAAATGGAGAAGAACACTATGGTTCTCTTGATTTGATCTGATATTTCCTACTTGGATCTCTCCTGATACAAAGAAAAACACAAAATCTTAATGTCAAAATTACATTTTTTTCTTATAAGTAAAGAATTAAGATTAATGTGTATAGTGTATGTACATACTTGTTCTGTATAGGACTAGACCGACTTCTTGGGATTCTTCTTAAGCTATCATTTTCACCTCCATGAAACTTCTCTTTCATGTCTTTGATTCTCTGCAAATTTCTCAAATCTCTGTGTCCTTCTGTGTGAAATTTGTTGCTAAAGAAAGCTAACAAAAGCAGAAGCAAAACTATTGAATGATGAAATCTCTTCATTGGTGAATTTTCTTCTTTTTTGATTAAGAAAGTTTTGAGTAGAGAGGTCTTTTGAGTTTAAAAAGAGAAAGACAGATAGAGAAAAAGACAAGTTGTAAAGCTTATTTGATTTGTAAGATTTATGACTTTTTTGAGATCTGATCACGTGAACTTAGTGTTTCTTTTCTTTGTTTTATTTGGTTTCTTCGAATCTTTATTACTTCAGATGCTGATTTAGTTTTATTTTAATCAACTGATTTTGGAACAGTCACTGATTTCTAGACTCCTCACATTCACAGAAGCACATGAGTACACGTTTATTCACGTAAGTTATTTATGTGTACTTTAATGTTTACTAATATTAGTAAGTCTAGTTTTTACGAGAGGAAGAGGTAGCTAAAAGACATTAATCAATTGCGTTATGTGTCTAACTCTAAGCTAATTGTTTCTTCTTTTTCACTGGAACTATATCGATAGAACATACTGTTTATCTACAACCAAACACACTAAATCGTCGGAAAACAAAGATATTTACATAAACGAAACCATCAAACATAAGCTTTTCAAAACATAAATACATGAGAAGAAAAAGTTAGGAGGACATCTAAATATAAAAACTCTTAGATAGACAATCACAAAACAAAGACCAAGACCACTTTAAAGCCGACGAAACCAAAGCTGATGACAAAACTTCATGTGGTGAATACGTACATCTTACAATTGAAGATCTAGGCAACTAATCTGGCAAAAATAAATCCCATTTATCTTCCGAAAATGGCATAGTCGAAACAAAATTCAATCGATTGACGCCTCTTCGAGCCTATGGAGATAGTAGACCACGATCAAGTCTAAAGGATGCTGACAAAATGTGAAACTAACTCAACTCAGAAGTAACAAACTCGAGGGATTTTGGCAACCAATCGAATCCAAAGAAGAGAACCTAAAACTATTAACACTTAGAGACTAAACACAAATATCTAGTCCACAATATCCTAATTAAAACCACATCCTAAAATAACCTAATATTAAACTATCCCATACCTAAGCTAAATATAGGCCAGAGTTAGCAAACTGAGACCAATGAAGGGAAGAGGTAGAGGTCAGTGAACCTATGAAATTAGGCCAAGCCATCTACCAGAGGAAGGTCAACGACCCTAACAGTTTCAACGATCACCTATAAAAATCAGACCTCCGAAGGCTCAACTCCATACAAAAAAAAATACAATACCACCTAAACCACTTTTCTGGCGCACAAGAGCAAGGAGAAGGCAAGCAGTTGTCAGAAAGGGGAGACTCGACGAAGGTAAGAGATCTCGACGAAACCAAAGCCCAATCCAACAAAACTACGGTCTTTGAGCAAAATCAAAGACTTGTTTGAGGAAGAAACAGACACCGGAGAAAAGAGGAGATGGCGACGATGTCCCCACGAGAACTAGAAAGTAGAAACACTGGTAGAAATCACTATGAGGCAAGAAATCTAACAGCGGAGACAGTTCCCATACACTCCAAACTTTGAATGAAACAGCTCGAAATCGACGACACAATTTATAACAAAAGACAAAACAAGGAGAGTCGATGGCATGGTGCTAGAAGAGTAATTTTTGCTAATTCTAATAATCATTTAAATAAAACAAGCATAAACAATTATCGTTGTGAGCATTTGAGGTTTGAATCCACATGGAACATAGAATCAACTCACTAGAACCTCGAGAGACAAACTTGAGCTAGAGCAAGACAAATTGTGAATTGAAACTAGTACTATTTAAACTGAACCTAGAACTAAACTAATCTTAAAAGTCCTCTTACGTTGAGTAGGGTGGGTGAGTGAATCGGGAAGCTCCAAGAATTAACAAGGTGCAGAAGTTTGAACTTAGCAAAGTGATGTAGTGTCTAGAGGATCTAAGGTCCCTCCGTGGGATTGCATGCTCTGCCGCCCTTCTCATGTGGCTACAATATCACGATGGATAATTCATGGGTTCGATGAGCTTCACCTCATCTTCTCGATGTTCCCAGTTTGCTTTCTCCGGCTTTATCTTGGGTTCAAATTTGGGTTTTATTTTAGGTTGTTCTAAGTGGTAATTAGAAGATTAAGGATTGGAGATCTTATATGGTTAGATTTATGATTTTGTGTCATTAATCGTTTAATCAAAAAAATTGAAACCTTTGTTGGTTTGCTTTTTCAGGCCTTTTACTTAGCTTAAGTTTTGGTTGGTTTAATATTAGGTGTTTTAAGGTTTAGGACATGGTATTAGTTAAGATTTTGAGGATTTAGATGTTTGTAATCTCGCGTTTTAAGTAATCTCGCGTTCAGGATGTGTTTAGACCTTTTTTGGAGGTTTTCTCCGATGCTTAGGTCGGTTAATTTCTAAGAGCTTTGTCTTGTTGGTTCTCATAGTTGAACATTATTTTAGTTCTTTTGCTTATAGTGTGGTCTCTTTGATGGGTATTTTTATTGGAGGTGCCATAATCTCTCTATCTCAATATCAAAATGGGTCAGTGGTTCGAATGTGCCTCTAATTGTAGCTTCTTCTTATAAGCTTAAGTTACTTGCCTTTTGTCAATATTTGTTGGTTTTAGAGCTTATGTTAGTGAAACAATCGGTCACCTCCTTTTTCATCGATCTCCCTTTACATGTGTTTGTCGAAATCTAGCAACCGTTGGAGATGGGTTGATAGTTTATGGTCCTTTTACCTAGTTTAGTCATCTCCGATGAGCAAACATGATTGTTGTTCGGATAGATTCTCCGGCAATGTTCAATTCATCGAGATTAAGCTCATATGCAGCAAAGGTTGAAGAAATCACACATGTCCACCAGCTCAGTTTTATCATTAAACATGTCGCATGACGTGTGGCACTGTACTTAAGATTCCTTGTAATATTTTGTTGCAATTGACCTGTTTTTGTTGTACATACTTAGTTTAATGAATAAAGTTTCTTGAAGACGAAAAAATATAGTAGTATAAATATACAAACAAATCACAAAAAATTATATTTTTCTCTCTTATCGATTGATAAGACCTCTGTGAAACCACAAGTCTTTCTAACTATTAAATGGCGGTTGATGACTTCGATAACACTAACTAGATTTTAGCTTAGGTGGTTTTGGTGGTTAGTTGTTCTAGAATCTCTCTTTAATTGGGCTTTTCGTGATCTCTGGGTTCAATCTTGAGTCGTTCTACTTTGAAATTGGCTTTTTCGCTTCCTATCTTTACTTTCAAACCCTGATCAAGATATGGTCTTTTCAAGGTTTTTACCTAGGTGTCAACAAGTATTTTCAATACCTGGCCATTTTTCGGAAGATTTGTGGGTTTGATTTGTCTTCCACCTCTTTCTCGCTGATTTAGTTATCTTGTGTTTTTCTCTTTAGAAGTATATTTTATTCACTATGAGAGGGCTTAGTATGTGATTGGTTTGTTCTTTTATTGGCCCTTTCAAATTGTAATTAGCGGTTTTTGACTTATTATCTCTTTTACTCTATTTGTTTTCCTCTTTTCGCTTTAGTTTCTAAAAATATCTTTTTTTCCCCAAGTAAAAAATATTTTATTGAAATCACATATATGAACAAATTGTTTCACTACACAAACCAAATGATCAAGCCAAAGAGGCAAGAAACAATCAATATAAGCAGTTAAACTTGAGCATTATTAGCCTTACTAGCTATCGAATCAACATATAAATTGGGTTCTCTTGAAACATGTCTAAAGCTGGCTGTGAAAAATTTTCTTGTATGAAACAAAATGTCATTAGTGAAGGACTTCAAACGAGGCCAACTATCTGGATCTGAGAGAGCCGAAATGAGGATCAGAGAATCACTCTCAAACAAAACCTTGCAATATTCAAGGTTATCAATGCAATCCAGTGCCCAAGTTAAGGCTGTTGCTTCAACTTCAAGAGGAGAATGAAATTTGGGTAAGTTTTGCTACCAAAAAATCTTACATTCCCTACAACATCTCAAAGAATCCAGCCAATTCCACAAACTAAAGAGTTCTCATTCCAAGAAGCATCAATATTACACTTGAAAGTACCTTGGAGAGGAGGCTACCACATTGAAGGAGGTTGATGGGGCATAATGGATAAGGATGAATGTGAATCCTTATGCTCCATCAATTCTTCAAAATCCAACAAAGCTTTCTCATAAATAATACGGGCATTAGCTATATTACCAAAGAAAGTAAAATCATTTCTACTTTTCCATAATCTCCATAAGTGATGTGATCCTCCAAGGATTGAACTCTGCAAAGGCTGTCGTGGGTTATGATGAGGATGAACTCGTGAATTGGTGAAGAGGATGATAACGTGAAGGTTAGGTTATGCTGCAGATTGATGCGTGAAGCTGCAGTAGGTTGACGTGATTGTGGTGATGAAGACGTGAGCTGCTGGTGGTGATGGTAAAGATGAAAACGTGAAGAAGATGATGAATAACGTGGCTGGAGTTGAAGGTATGAAAACGTGGATTGATGGATTGAATGATGTGATTTCGTGGTTGTAATGGTGAATGAGGATAGAAGTGGTTTGATGGATAGAAAAATCAAAGGGGTTAGATGGAGATAGGTTGAAGAGTTTTCCAGTTCACAACGTGTAAGGAAGAACTCGGATTCAAACAAGTCTGAATCAAAAGGGTTTGAGAGCTTGTAGCCTCAATGGAGAAAACGATCAACGTTTTTACTTCAAANTAGCCTCAATGGAGAAAACGATCAACGTTTTTACTTCAAAATAATTCTCTAGGTTTTACAGCAAGTTTTTGGGTTTAAATATAACCCACAAAACAAAACAACATGTAGTTCTAAA
>OVAX01002438.1:0-29482 GCA_900406405.1 Lepidium africanum
TTGGATACCTTCGTTGTTTGTAAAAGCAAGAACTTTGTCTCCCTCAATCTATATGAAGAGTAAGAATTCTCTTATCTCTCCACACACATATACGCAACAAGCCTTGTGTAATCTAAGTGAGGCTTTTCTTTGCTTGGTTTTGGCAGAGGGGAGAGCCCTGAGACTGTGGAAATGGAGCGTGGTGATCTCTATTTCATACGTTACAAGATTGTAAAAGCGGCAATCGAATCTGGCCAAATTGACTTGATCTGAGCTATAGATCCCCATAAACGACAATGGATGGTGCTACTGCTACCTTTGTTCAATGTTTATGATCTTGAGTTGTAACTTGTATTGTATAGTGATATTGCTATTGTATGTGTTCCTTATTGTCTTCATTCAATTTTTTTTTGTCAACGATTTATCTTAGCATTTTTAAAAAGAGATTTTTGTTTCAGAACCAATCTTTCTTAGAATTGAAGACCAATCTTTCTTAGAATTGAAGACCAATCTTTCTTAGAATTGAAGACCAATCTTTCTTAGAATTGAAGACCAATCTTTCTTAGAATTGAAGACCAATCTTTCTTAGAATTGAAGACCAATCTTTCTTAGAATTGAAGACCAATCTTTCTTAGAATTGAAGACCAATCTTTCTTAGAATTGAAGACCAATCTTTCTTAGAATTGAAGACCAATCTTTCTTAGAATTGAAGACCAATCTTTCTTAGAATTGAAGACCAATCTTTCTTAGAATTGAAGACCAATCTTTCTTAGAATTGAAGACCAATCTTTCTTAGAATTGAAGACCAATCTTTCTTAGAATTGAAGACCAATCTTTCTTAGAATTGAAGACCAATCTTTCTTAGAATTGAAGACCAATCTTTCTTAGAATTGAAGACCAATCTTTCTTACAAAAACAACTATTGATTATTTGTTTCATCGTAATTTTTCATACAAATCATAAATACACTTAATTATTTGAGTATATAGGATTAAACCCATGCTAATGTATTTGATTTTTGATTGTTGGATTGAAATCAGAAAACTTATTACATTGTTTATTTCATTATAAAAGAGTAAAATTGTTCCATTATCCAAACCGAAATCAGAGGAAAGACTTGGATTTAGAGTTTTGTAGAAGTTTAATTATGCTCCTTTAGCATAACAATAATGGCGTCTGATTGATTTCCCAGACTCTCTATTTTTCAAAGTCTTGAAAGGGAGATGCTTTAACAATGCTAGTCAAATGCTTGAACAATTCTGTTTGGAATGATCCTTGAGTCCCAAACGTGCTTCCGCGTCCAGCTATTCATGGGCGGATGTAGGTGAGAGGAAGTGGGGGGTTTGCCAGTTGCACCACTACAAAAATTATAATTTCATTTTATTAAGTAAATTCGTGTTTAATTTAAATGATGCCACCATTAAGAAAATAGAAATTGTTCACTATACACAAACTCCAAAAGACTCAAATTACTATATTGTAATATTCTTTTGCGATATACAAATAGTTTTCTGTATTTTACCTTATAAACTATTTTGTGAAAGAAGAAAATCGTTTTTCTATTTACATAAAATTCATTAAATAGATAAAGTTTTTACATAAACTTCATTATATTTATTGGCTAAATTATTGTTTTTTTATTAGAGATGTTTTAGTTACATAATTAATAATAAATTTTGTTTGTTTTGTAGATACACAATCGAATTAGAGACCACATTCTAAATGATTGTCTTGTGTGTTTTATTGGAAATGAGTTGTTTGAATCTTTTACAAAAGAAAAAACGATAAAAAAAATTTCAAATATTGAATGAGCGTAGGATACTTTTGTGAGAATTCATTAATTTTTTTTTGTTTGTTTAAGAATTTTTTGAAGGTTTTATAAAGTTTTTTTGAACTTCATATAGCAAGCCATATCTGACTATCTTGCAGTTAAGGACAATCTTAATTATAGAGATTTTAAATGTGATAGTTTTTTTAGTATGTGTGGAGTAGATGGTTATGATTTATGGCGCATTAAATATCCGGCGCAGTCTTTCTCATATTTGTATAGAAGTTGAAGCAGTGCTTAATCTCCATGGATTGCCTTGAAGTAGAGGTTGCAACAAATTGTTCATAAGATCTTCTCCTACCAAGATGAGTGGTCAGTCTTTACTACCTACTTAGAAGACTTTACAAAGTTAAAAAGTTTTTTTAGTTCTTGCTCTTTACATGTAATTCCTAGAACATTAAACCATAAAGTTGATAATCTAGCTCGTTGTATGGTTCTTAATTTGTAAACTCTCCCTAATTTGGAATTAAGTAATGATATCTTTGGTTGATTGTTGTATGGTTCTTAATTTGTAAACTCTCCCTAATTTTTAATTCCATATACAAATGTGATAATAGATAACAAATCCAAAAATATGTAAAATGGTTATAAGATTAAAAATTACATGGAACGTCCTCACAGTTGGAAGAATCAAGAATAAACAAGTTGTGAGAATATACATTGGACACAAGAATTTTCGGTAGCCCAAATTCAGGCGGGCTTTTCAAAAGCGTTTTAGCGCCGTTTTTGGCCGCGCGACGATTAAAGCTTGCCTCTCTCTCTTTTGCACTCTTTCTTTTACTTATCTCTCTCACTCTCTCGAATCAAACTTCTCATACTCATTTTTTCTTCAATCTCTCTCGCTCTCTCCGTCCCCTTCTCTCTTTGATTTTGATTTTGATTTCGATTTCGATTATAAACGTAAGTTTTCTGTGCCGATTCTTTGAAATTTGTGTCGATTTCGAACAATAGTGGTTGCTAAAAGTTCAAAACCCTAGATCAAGTAAGATTCAACGGAAAATTTTCTCTGGGATTTTGTTTGTTTTCGTCAATATAATCTATGTGATGTAGAATAAACTCATTTTTAAAGGTATGATTAGGTAGATTCATGCAAAAATTGTGTTTCAATTTTGATCCTAATGTTTTTGTGTTCTTGTTTTAGTCGGGGGAATTTCAGGGTTTTTTATCGTTGGTGTCGATGTAGTTGATGTGATGTAGAGTGCCGCTAATTTCGAGGGCTTTGATTAATTCATGCGGATTTTATACTCAATTGCATCCTAATGATTTTGTGTGCAAATTTGCTTCAGGTTTTGGAAAATGGAGGAAAATAGAAATATCGGAGGAAAGACTAAAGCTGGGAAGCAAAAGAAGAGAGCTGTTCCAGACAGCAAAGAGTCCGATGATGTCTCTACCAGGAGGAGACCAAAGCGAGCTGCTGCATGTACAAATTTCAAAGAGAAATCTATTAGAATCTCTGAGAAATCTGCTACTGTTGAAGTGAAGCAACAACAGATTGTGGAGGATGAGATTGTTGCTATACGTTTAACTTCTCCGCAGATCGATGATGGAGTTACTCCAACAAGGAGGCTAACCGATTTTATTCTACATGATTCAGATGGAGTATCACATTCTGTGGAGATGTTGGAAGCTAAAGATATATTCATTTCAGGTGTTATCTTACCATTTGATGCATATTCTCCCGAGTCAAAAGAAACTGGTGTGAGGTGTCAAGCCTTTGGAAGGGCGGAGAACTGGAGTATCTCCGGTTATGAAGATGGCTCTCCGGTGGTATGGCTCTCAACTGACCTGGCAGTTTATGAATGTCTTAAACCTTCTACCAGCTACAAGAAGTTATACGATTATTTCTATGAGAAGGCTTGTGCGTCAGTGGCTGTGTACAAGAAACTATCGAAGTCTTCAGGAGGGGATCCTGATACAAGTCTTGATGAGTTGCTTGCGGCGGTTGTCAGGTCTATGATTGGAAGCAAGTACTTTTCAAGTGGTGCAGCCATCCAAGACTTTGTTATATCTCAGGGAGAATTCATTTATAAACAACTTGCTGGTTTGGATGAGACAGGGAAGAAACATGAAACACCTTTCGTGGAGATCCCTGTTCTTGTTGCTCTCAGAGATGAGAAAAGTAAACTTGAAAAGGAAGTACAGATGGAAGGAAGACCTTCCAATGGGACTTTGAGGATAGATGGAGTTTCAGAAGTTGCAGGGAGCAAGGCCTTGACATCTGATCAAATGGATGATAGTGCAGATGAGGACAGAAAATATGCCAAACTTATACAAGATGAAGAGTATAGAAAATCCCTGCAGCGCCCTAGAAGGAACAACAGCATAGCATCTGCTTCAAATAAGGTCTACATTAAGATAGATGAAGATGAGATTGCTAATGATTATCCTCTACCATCGTACTATAAGAACAACAAAGAGGAAACTGATGAACTCTTACTCTCACTCTCTGATGTTGGCTATGAACTCGACACCAGGTACCTTCCTCGCAGGCAGCTTCACAACTGGGCACTTTATAACTCTGATTCCCGTCTTGTGTCCCTGGAGCTTTTGCCGATGAAGCCTTGTGCGGATATTGATGTAACCATCTTTGGTTCAGGCGTGGTGACTGACGATGATGGAAGCGGATATGCTCTAGATGATTCTGACAGCTCTATGCTGGGCTCTCAGTCATACGATCCTGATGGGATGGCAATTTTCCTCAGTCAAATAAAAGAATGGATGATTGAATATGGAGCGGGAATGATTTATGTTACAATACGGACAGATATGGCCTGGTAAACTTTTCATTCTAGAATTTTGTAAACTCCTTTCTGCATTGTTTTCTTCTCCTGTTGCTGAAGTGTCAGGTATATGCAGGTATCGACTAGGAAAACCATCAAAGCAGTATGCCCCTTGGTATGAAGCTGTTCTGAAAACAGCCAAGGTTGGCATAAGTGTTGTTACTTTGCTGAAAGAGCAAACAAGGGCTGCCAAACTTTCATTTACTGATGTAATTAAAAGACTGTCTGCGTTCCAGAAAATGGACAAAGGCTACATTTCTTCTGATCCCATGGCTGTCGAGAGATATGTCGTCGTACATGGACAGATTCTCTTACAGCTTTTTGCAGAATATCCTAATCAGGAAATCAGAAAGTGTCCATTTGTTGCTGGTCTTGCAAGTAAAATGGAGGATAGGCACCACACAAAATGGCAAATTAAGAAGAAGAAAATTGTTCAGAAGGAGTTGAATCTGAACCCAAGGGCTGGCATGACACCTGCATCCAAGAGGGAAGCTATGCAAGCAACAACAACAAGCCTTATCAAAAGAATTTGGGGTGATTTTTACTCCGCGTACACTCTTAAGGATCCAGTGCAGGAAAATGGTGCAGAGAATAGAAAGGACGAGGTTGAAGATGTGGAGGAAGAAGTTGAAGATGAGGGCGAAGATGAAGAAGATGAGACAGATGTCATAGGAGACACAGAGGATGTAAAAAAGGTCTCAGAGGACACTGTACCAGAATATGTTGAGGTTCAAAATTCTTATACTTTTAAGAAAGTTTTTGGTAGGTCTGAAAAAAAAGACATACGATGGGATGGTGATATATTAGGAAAAACTTCCGCTGGTGAGCCTCTCTATCGACAGGCACTTGTTGGAGGGGAAATGGTGGCTGTAGGTGCTGCTGTCTTCATGGAAAATGATGATCCAGATGAAATTCCAGCCATCTATTTTGTTGAGTACATGTTCGAAAATTCAGATCACTGCAAAATGCTACATGGAAGATTGTTAGAAAGAGGATCCAAGACCGTTCTGGAGAAAGCTGCTAATGAGAGGGAACTATTCCTGACTAATGAATGTGTTACTGTACAGCTTAAGGACTTAAAAGGAATTGTCAGTTTTGAGATTCGATCAAGGCCATGGGGACATCAGCATAGGAAAGAGAACAACACTGCGGATAAGCTTGACCGGGAAAGAGCAAAAGAAAGAAAAGCCAAAGATTTGCCAACAGAATTCTACTGCAAAAGCTTATACTCACCTGAGAGAGGGGGATTCTTTAGTCTTCCATTAAGTGATATTGGTCGTAGTTCTGGATTCTGCACTTCATGTAAAATTAGGGAGGATGAGAAGGAAAGGTCCAAGATCAAACTGAATGTTTCAAAGACAGGCTTTTTCTCCAATGGGATTGAGTATTCTGCTGAGAAATATGTTTATGTCAACCCCGTCTATATAACTAAAGACGAGCTGAAAAAGGGCAGAAGAACTGTTTTTAAGGCTGGGCAGAACATTGGGTTAAGAGCTTTTGTCGTTTGCCAATTGCTGGAAATCATTGTCCCAAACAAATCTAGTAAGGCTGATTTGGGCTCCTTTGAGGTCAAAGTAAGAAGATTTTATAGGCCTGAGGATATTTCTGAAGAGAAGGCCTATGCTTCAGACATTCAAGAGGTAAAAATTATTTCTTATTGTAATTATCTGGTAATGTTTTTGGTTGCTCTGTCAGTCCTTTCAAATCTATCCTTACAATTTTTTTTCTCTCGTTCTTTTTTGCAATTTTTTTAGTTGTATTACAGCCAGGACACGTGTGTCATCCCAGAAGAGGCTTTAGAGGGAATTTGTGAAGTAAGGAAGAAAAGTGATATGCCCTTATGCCGTGAATATCCTATATTAGACCATATATTCTTCTGTGAACATTTCTATGACTCCTCCACTGGTTCCCTGAAGCAGGTATATATTTCTTCACATCTTTTGGTTCCCGTTAATAACTATCTTACATACTTTCTAAATGAATACATATGAGTATATAAATTAATTGTTATGATAATTGTTGGTTCTCATAAGAAGTTAAACTGTTTCTCGTAATTGTCTTGTAACAGTTGCCCGCCCATATGAAGCTGAAGTTCTCTACTATTAAGGATGACACACTTCTAAGAAAGAAAAAGGGGAAGGGAGTAGAGAGTGAAACTGACTCTGTGATTGTGGAGCCTGATGAAGTACCTAAAGAGATGCGTTTGGCTACACTAGATATATTTGCTGGATGTGGTGGTCTGTCTCAGGGACTGGAAAAGGCGGGTGTGTATTATCTCTATTCATACACTTTATCCTCCAAAACGCTTAAGTAACTTGTACTCATATGTAAGCTTTCTGTACTAGGTGTATCTGACACAAAGTGGGCTATCGAGTATGAAGAGCCAGCTGGGCAAGCTTTTAAAGAAAATCATCCGAAATCAACTGTTTTTGTCAACAACTGCAATGTGATTCTTAGGTAAATAGCCAACAAGTAAACACTTTAATGCGGACTTTAATTCACTTATTTCTTCTAGGGGATCACTATTTCTTGTGTTGTGATAAGTTGTTTGGAATTAATGGTAGGGCTATAATGGAGAAATGTGGAGATGGAGATGAGTGCATATCTACTCCAGAGGCAGCCAAACTGGCAGCTGAACTTGATGAGGACCACAAGAGTACCCTGCCACTACCTGGTCAAGTGGATTTTATCAATGGAGGACCTCCATGTCAGGTATATATATAACAGATTGTTGCTATACTCGTGTACAATTTTTGTTGAATAATTTTGAAAAGCTTTTAACTTTGTGCAATTTGACAGGGATTTTCTGGTATGAACAGATTCGACAAAGGCACCTGGAGTCGCGTTCAGCGTCAAATGATATTAGCATTCCTGTCCTTTGCTGATTATTTCCGACCAAGATATTTTCTTTTGGAGAATGTGAGGACCTTTGTGTCACATGATAAGCGACAAATATTTCAGCTCACTGTGGCTTCTCTTCTTGAAATGGGTTACCAGGTAAAATCCTACTGCTATTTATTCTGTGTCATCTTCTGTGTACCACCCTGCTCTTTAGTAGAAGTGGACATGTCATGTGAGCTATAATCTTACAATTTCACTGTTATGAAGATGAATTTAACATCTGTGAGCAATATGGTGTTTTCTAGGTGAGATTTGGAATCTTGGACGCAGGTGCATATGGAGTCTCCCAATCTCGTAAAAGAGCTTTCATTTGGGCAGCTGCACCAGAAGAAATTCTTCCAGAGTGGCCTGAGCCGATGTATGTCTTTGGTGGTCCAAGTTTGAAAATGGCAATATCAGAGCATTCACAGTATGCTGCTGTTCGTAGCACTGCATCTGGTGCACCTTTCCGCTCAATCACTGTGAAAGACACAATTGGTGATCTTCCACCTATAAGAAACGGAGAATCCAAGATAAACAAAGAGGTATAATAACACATCTGGAGAAAGTATTTGTACATATGTATATGTTGACACCACAACCTGAACCCATTTTAATATTTTGGTTGGATTATTGTGTCGTTTGCAGTATGGGGCTGATCCAGTCTCATGGTTCCAAAAGGGGATAAGAGATAACACAATTGTACTCACGGATCATATCTGCAAAGAGATGAACGAACTAAATCTCATCCGATGTACGAAAATCCCAAGGAGGCCAGGTGCTGATTGGCATGACCTACCAAACGAAACGGTCAGTTTTATACATCCTAATTATGAAATTTCCAGTGTCAATTTGACTACACAAAATTCAAAAAATTCATTTACTTAATTGCTCTGTTTTTACTACTACAGGTGAAATTATCAAATGGGCAGGTAGAAAAATTGATACCTTTTTGTCTACCAAACACAGCCAAGAGCCACAACGGTTGGAAGGGACTCTATGGGCGATTGGACTGGCAAGGAAACTTTCCAACTTCCATTACTGATCCGCAGCCCATGGGTAAGGTTGGAATGTGTTTCCATCCTGAGCAGGACAGAATTTGCTCGGTCCGTGAATGTGCCCGATCTCAGGTAAACAAAACACTTCTGTTTTGGTAATACTGTAATGTTTGCTTATGGATACAGCTCTCAAGTGATATTGTGGTTGCATTAAAAACTGCAGGGCTTTCCGGATAGCTATATATTCTCAGGGAACATAAGGCACAAGCATAAGCAGATCGGGAATGCGGTTCCTCCACCATTGGCTTTTGCTCTTGGTCGTAAGCTCAAAGAAGCCCTTCTTCTCAAGAATTCTCCTCAACACAAACCCTAAAATTTACCAATTTTGTAATAGGCCATTTAATTTAGTTTTGCATTATCTTTTCAAAATAATAGTCATTATGATCCCCTTCTTCAATGATCAATCCTAAATTGAGTTTTGTATATTTCACTTCAAGTTAATCAAGCAAGTGAAGTAATCAATGATGTTTATAGACTAAGACTTATCTCTTTGCATTTTAGGTAAAAACTAAAAAGACTGAAAATTTAAATGTAGGAGCCACTTTAAAAACCCTTCTTCTCAAGAATTCTCTTAAACTGTTAACAATTCTAGACAAGATAGATTTATGCTCAAAGGAGCTTATTAATGTAGAGATTGAAACTAAAAAATGAAATAGCTCATGAACTTTATTGTGCAAAGAAATAAAGAGAAAGCTTAAACAAAGAACAAGATCAAATTGATTCTTGAATTGATATTATGAGATGGAGAAGTTGGAGAGTTGCTTGGAAGCAACTCCCAAAATTGTCATACAATGATTCTCATAACACATGTTTATATGACTACTTGCTAAACCTAATCACATGATTTGATCATAAACATGAGCTTGTAGACTTGTATTAGGCTTATCCTCTAATACAAACACCAACAATAAAAATCCAAATTTGTAGAAAGCCAAATAATTGAGTTTTGGTTTTATACTAGTCAACTAGTTGATTGGATATTTTTCCACTGGACAGAATAAAAATAAAATATCTGAACTACTCTCTCGTCTTCGTCTCTCATCGCTGTTGGTAATTCAATCGGTCAAAACTCGGCCGCCGGTGACTCCCACAGCACTGACGGCTCACTGTCTCGCCGATTTGGCGCTTTAGAATCAGTTTGTACAGTCTAGGTCTAAACCAACGCGAAGAGAGAAGAGCTCTCGGACTTGAGCTTTGGCGTCGACGGTGTATTTGTCGGAGCTCTTAGCGGTCTTCTCCGCCTCTTCCAAGGATAAACGGTGGCGTGGAGCTGGTTTTCTAAGCTAGATCAGCTTGTCTGTGTTTTTAGATCTCGTCGGATCTCTAGGTCTTGTGTTTGACAATCTGGTTTTCGCTGGTGAAGGTCCTCATCGCCACCACTATTGGTGTTTGTCTCCGATGGGATGGTTACTAAGGCGATATTATCTCTTCTTCACTTGGTCTTAGTTTTCGTTTTCAAAGTTGGAGTTCTGAACCAGAACTTTTAGCTCTTTTGTTGACTGGAATTCTCCTCTGCCTTTAATTTCTTTGGCTAGGGTTGGTGGAGCATAGGTTATGGTTAGAACTATGTATGGGCTAGTCTTAGTAATCTTTGTGCCCCATAGTTAGAACTATGTTTCTAGTTGCGTATAGTGAAATTGACAATTCGATAAACACAAAAGCAATCCAACTGAGTTTTACATTTAGTTAGAAAGAATCTTTTCTACAAAAGACTAATTCCTGTTGGTTTTAATCTAGACCTAGAAACCAACCTAAAACAACTCTAAAAACTCTAAAACTGATAACCTAGAAATTCAAGTCACAAGCTCTTCACACTTTACCTAAAGTTCTAAAGACTTGATTTACACTTGAGATCCCTTTTATAACACAAGGGCTCGGGATTCATATCCCTACAAAATCACAATTCAAAACCTAACTAATCTTATCAATTCAAGTAGATAAGCTTTATCTACAAATTCAAACTTGCTTTCTCTTCAAGTTTTCGTGTGCCTTGCACATGTCTTCATTAACTCGTTGCTCGTGACAGGCACGTGACTACTTCACAACCTCAATCTCCCCTTTTTTGACTTGATGTGATGCCTAAGCTTAATCAGCTGCTCACGTTCCTGCTAGCTCAAAAATAGAATAAAGCAGAAACAACTAGCCAAATACAATCAAAGGTTAATGCATTAAACGATGAATCCTTAAGTCAAAAGCATTCGATTAACCATGAAAACCAAAAGAATTACAACTTGAACAGTTTGTAATTCAATATCGAAAAACCATAAGAATAAGTTTCATCATCAAAAGACAAGTCATAAAAGTAAAAAAATGCCACATGTTGGCAAAAGTAAAGCAAACAATGCTCTCTCCCCCTCAACCTAAACTCCCCCTCAATCAGATAGATCGTGAATCTGATCTTGGTCATCCTCTGGTTCTTTGTCAGATTCCTGAATCATATCAGAATCTAGAATTTCTCCCCAGCTTTGCATCATATAAAGTCAAAAACAACTTATATCAAAAGAAACAATTGAAAAAGGACTAAACCTTACCTTTCAGTGCTTGTTTGCACAAAAGCACCATCTCTGTACTGTGAGCTAGGAGAGTTTGCAGAAGTTCATTGAGCGAGTATTTCTCCGGTATAGGTTCTCTGACTTTGCCTTTCTGCTTTTTTGAGGATGGAATCTGGGTTTTGTGAGAGGAGACAACAACAAGAACTTCATGTTGAATGGTGATGAGTCGAGTCAAGAGAGAAGGATATGGAAGATAAATCTTCGACTTTGTTTCCTTCGTTGATGCTGCTATCTTCTTGATTTGACTGAAAATCACCTTTTCGAGATTAAAAGCTTTGCGAATCCCAATCTTGTAAGCTAGTTGAACCCTGATATTGCTGACATATCCTTCGTTGGAAGTGGGGAGCCAATTTTTATAGTAAAAAGTGAACAACTGAGATTACATCTCAGTGAAGTGAGCTTTCTTCACCATCGAAAGATTCCTCTGAGCACCACCAGTCACCGTAATCGCATATCTTCTGTAATGCTTTTAACCTTCTGCAGATTTGAACGATCTAGAACATCTGGAACGTCAAGTACTTCGTTGATTTTGGAAGTAGAAATAGTGTATTTGAAACCTCTCAGGAACACAGTCCAGACGTCACTATCTTGACCTTGATATGGTATATTAGCCCAAAACTCGCAAAGAACATCAGAGTTATAATCCACAACTAAGTCCAATGAATTAAATAGACCCAAATCTTTAAGCAATTGAACTAGTTCTGATTCATGATCATCAAATGCATACGCATGCTCAACTATAAATCTTTCACTATTAGAAGAGTACAACTTGTACCTGCGATATGCATCGGACGATGAAAAGATTGAGGAGTAAAACCCTAAGGTCGAAGGCATCTGAGATCGTTGAGATGAAGACTCTAACTTCACAGACCGTCGTGTTTTGCGACTTCCTGAGTTGAAATCAACACTCATCGGACGCTTGCGATTCCACCTGAAATGTGTCTTTTCAGTTCCTTGACCCTTTAAAACCCTAATTACTTGGACATCTTCGTCAATGGCTGTATCAATTATCTTCTCTGGTGACTGAGACGACAAATTCGGTGCCGAATCGACTTCTGTGTCTTCAAAATCACCAAGAAATGGTGACTTAGGTTGCTCAGGCGATGGAGACATGTCACGATGATCAGAATCGAAGGCAACAGGTTGAGAATTTAAGGATGAAGCAGTAGAATCTGAACGAGCAGTTGTTGACAGAAGCTTTAAGCCCTTGGGCTCATACACGATCATAGATCGTTCCTTGTTGTTGATATATTCAAAAATTGTTGCAAGATCATATCCGAGTGAAGTCTGAGAGTTCTCCATACCTTTGAGTGTGAGCTTCTTGATTTTTTTCTTCTTTGAAATTTTTCAATGAGTTGCGTTGTGAGGAGTCAGATACGAAACGAGAAGAAGATATAGTACTGATTTACTTGATGAATCTAAGAGGTGAATGAACTTGGTCTTAAAGTCATAAATGAATCTGAAGAATCAACAAATCTGACCCTTGCCTTCTTTTCATTTTCATCGTCTTATGCATGGGCCTGTAAAAAGAAACTAGCCCAATTTTGCCTAATTCTTGTTGAATTGGCCAATTAGTTCATAATAAAAAATTACCTCAACAAAAAGTTTAGAGCAACATTTATCACTGAATTTCAAGTCTCAACTTTGAAACAGACAAGATCATCAAATTATCAAACTTGTGAGTGACCCAAATTAAACCGAACTTGTGAACACCTTTCTCATGAAAATTAACAGATAAATTAGATTAATAAGCAGAAGAGAATCATACCTTGATGTAGTCATAGTCATTCACAAGAGAATTCAACCGCTGAAACTAGCAACATAAACCTTTACTCACTGAGACGTACGATTACAATCAAGACTCTGTGGCTAGACTTTCACACTAGCATGCCTTCATCACAAGCCTTTTTTTAAAGCGTTGAGGATATTAAACGGATCAAGCAGCTGGAATTTCCTTTGGAGAGTCATATACGGTCACAATTGCATACTTATATGATGTAAGTACCATTCTCGATCATATGACTGTTGCAACATCACAAGTACGGAATAATTACTTTGTTGGTAGTAGATATACTCTTCTTGATCATGTGTTTTGGCAAACCATCACAAGTACGATACCTCCATCATCTTGTATAAAACTGAATCAAAGATATCACTTGATTTCTCAACCTATTGATTCAGATATTCCACACATCAGTGAAATTTGTGTAATGAGTATCACTTGACTTCTCAACTCAAATACACTTGCTTTCCTCAGCTCTTTGACCTCCTTCTCCTAACATTTAATATCTTAGCTCAAAGATCATCTTGTGACGGCATGATAGGCAGCTATTTTCCATTGAGTTAATCAATCCTGATATCTGTCTACCTTGCTCAGGTGTCTGCTTCCAGTTTCAGAACGAAGTTCATGCTTCATTTTAGATCTACAGAGACCTTCCAAAAAGGATTAGCATTCTCAGATTCCAATCGATGTTCATAATTCAACCAATTGATTGAAAGACAGAGGTTTGGTAAATAATCAGCAAGTTGATAATCAATGTTCACATGATGAAGTTTAACTAGTTTCTCCTCAACAAGTTCTCGAATAAAATGACGACATGTATCAATATGCTTAGTACGCGAGTGTTGAACAGGATTTTTGGCAATACTTATAGCACTTTGATTATCACAAAAAACAAGTAAGGGTTCATATGCAATACCATAATCGGCAGATATCTGCTTCATCCAAAGTAACTGTGTGCAGCAACTCCCAAGTGCTATGTATTCAGCCTCTGCTGTGGATAAGAAAACACAATTTTGTTTTTTGCTAAACCAAGCAATCAGATTGTTGCCCATGAAGAAGCATCCACCACTTGTGTTTTTCCTGTCATCAATGCATCCAACCCAATCTGCATCACAGTATCCTGCTAGACTAGTGGTTGTATCCTTGGTAAAGAATAATCCGAGATTCTGAGTCCCACTTACGTACTTTAGAATTCGTTTTGCTGCCTGAAAATGGCTTTCTTTGGGATTTGCCTGAAACCTTGCACAAACACCTACTGAGAAACAAATGTCTGGTCTGCTCGCTGTCAGATATAGTTGACCTCTAATCAAACTTCTGAATGTTGTTGCATCAACAGACTTTCCCGACTCATCCTTAAACAACTTAGTATCAGTTCCCATAGGAGTCTTGGCAGCCTTACTAGTTTCTAGACCAAGCTTCTGTATCAAGTTCTTAGCATAAGTACTCTGATTCACAAAGATTCCATCATATGTCTGCTTAACTTGAAGACCAATGAAGTAAGTAAGTTCACCATTCATACTCATCTCGAACTCTTTAGTCATTACTTTCATGAACTTATCAACCATTTATTGATTTATAGAACCAAAGATTATGTCATCAACATAAATTTACACCACTATGAATCCGTCATCATTCTGATATGTAAACAAGGTTTTGTTTACACTTCCTCGAGAATAACCATTTTCAATCAGAAAGGTGGCAAGACGATCATCCCAGGCCTTTGGCCTTTGTTTGAGGCCATAAAAAGCTTTGTTGAGTTTGTAAACATAGTCATGATGCTTTGGATCTTCGAAACCTTTTGGTTGTTCCATATACACTTCTTCTTGAAAACTCCATTTAGAAATGCACTTTTTACATCCATCTAATACAACTTGAACTTCATTTTGCAAGCCATTCCAAACAGAAATCTGATAGATTCCAATCGAGCAACATGAGCAAATGTTTCTTCAAAGTCAACACCTTCTACTTGTGAATAACCTTGAGCAACTAGTCTCGACTTGTTTCTGACAACATTTCCATCTTTATCTATCTTGTTTTTGAAAATCCATTTTGTGCCTACAACATTCACGACTTTGACCCAAATGTTCAACCTACAAAAGTTTGATGATTCTTCTTGCATAGACGCAACCCAAAATTCATCTAGAAGAGCTTCTTTGTAGTTCTTTGGTTCTATCTTTGAGACAAAGCACTCATATTCAACAACTTCAACAACAATCTGTTTCTGAACCATAAACGCTTGAAAAGCAGCCACATTACCAGCCAGTTGTTTAAAATCAATCTGTTTACCCCGGGTAACCCTTCCCCCCTGAATCTCGCCTATAACATCTGTTGAGGAGTGATACGATAAACTTGAGTTGGGGTGTCTATTCTTGATTGTATATCACTTTGTTATGGTGTTCAAGTGGTTGATTTACCATATTAGTATCATCAATCCGTTGATCCAGAAGATGAAACGCTGAAGCATCATCAAAAACCACATTGGTAGTTTATTGAACAGTGGAAGTACGTCTGTTATAGACACTAAAGGCAAGAAATATTTAGAGTCCTTCGTCACTTCATGAATCAAACTTCCCCAAGTAATCTTTATCGTTGAGAATATAACATACATATCCAAAGACATGGAAGTAGTGAACTGTTGGTGTTTTTACTTTCCACAACTCATAAGAAGTTTTTGTTGTTCATTTCCTCACATACACTTTGTTGATGATGTAGCATGCTGTATTCACTACTTCAGTCCAAAATGTTTTTGGAACATTACTACCATGCAGCATGGCTCTGAACATCTCTTGTAAAGTTCGATTCTTACGTTCCACCACACCATTTTACTGAGGAGTCGCGGTGCAGAAAACTGATGATCAATGCCTTGTGCTGAACATAAATTTTGGAAAGCATCATTTTCAAATTCTCCACCATGATCATCGTATATAAACTTAATTCCTTGAAGTTTATTTTTTAACTGTAGAGCCAATATTCTGAAGTTTTCGAAAGATTCACTCTTTTCACGAAGAAAGCGATCCCATGTGTACCTGCTAAAATCATCTACAAGTACTAGGATGTACTTTTTTCCTGCCAGACTTTCAACCTGAATGGACCCATAAGATCCATATGCACCAATTCAAGAATTTCTTTGGATCTCACATCCGGCAAAGACTTGTGTTGAGTCTTTACTTGTTTTCCCATACTGCATGGTCCACACACAAACTCCTGATCACGTCTAAGCTTCGGTAGTCCTCTGACAATCTCTTTAGTTGAGAGATCCGCCATATTTCAGAAATTCATGTGACCTAATCGCTGATGCCAGATCTGTGTTTTGCTTTCAGACTTTGCCACAAAACATGAGGTGCTAGGGACCCACATATAACAATAATTTCTAGTTCTGACTCCTTCTAGATGTATTGTGCCTTTTACATCTACAGCTCGACACTCTGTAAGGTAAATGTAACATCAAGACTAGTATCACAGAGTTGACTGATACTGATAAGATTTGCTTTCAGACCATCAACAAGGAAGATGTCAGTCAGTTTTAGATCCATAGAGCTTGCAGTATGACCTTTACCTCTTAGTTTTTCTTTAGCTCCATCTCCAAATGTAACTTTTCCAGCAGTTACTTCTTCGACATTCTGCAAAGCTTCTCTTTCTCCTGTCATATGTTTGGAGCATCCACTATCAAAGTACCACTTCCCTTTTGAGGATTTGGAGTCTGTTTTTTCAGCTGTGAAAGCCACCCTACTGTAGAGATCATATTTCTTTACCCAAATCTGATTCTTGTTCTTACTGTTGAACATAAATCTTTGCTGCTTTTGCAAAATTCGAACACGGGTATGAAGTTTATAACACTGTCGTTTCATATGACCATAAGCACCACAAAACCAACAGTCGATGTACTTTTTCTTTTGATCACCATAATACACAGGCTTCTGTTTTCTCCATCCAAGACCCGAGTGTGGTTGAGAATCTTTGTACTCGTATCTGTGAGTTTTTCCCTGAGATCTATCACCATAATACACATGCTTCTGTTTTCTCTATCTAAGACTCAAGTGTGGTTGAGAATCTTCGTACTCATATCTCTGAGTTTTGAGATTTAAAGATGGCATCAATACTCTTGTTTGGTGCGTTGATGACTTCCTTTTTCTTTGATTCAGCTCTTTTGTAGCCAAGACCTTGATTGACACCGCTGGTTCGACTGACTGATAGTAGATAGTCCAAGTCCTTTGTTCCTTTAGAAAGCATCTTAACTTGCTTACGCTGCTCACTTAATCTACTTTCAAGTTGGACGTTCTTTGTTTTTGTTTCTTCTAACTCTTATTTAGTTTTCTCAAGTAAGGACTCAATGCTCTGCTTCTCACTTCTCAACTTCTTGTTTTCTTTTTGACATTCTACCAGAGACTTTATGAGAAAATCTAATTGATCCTCTTTAGTCATGTCCAGTTCATCTTCAGACTCCAACTCACATTTTTTAGTACTTTGCAACTCTGAAGATTGTTGAAATTCATCAGTTTTCTGCTCTATTGAGTTAGGGACAATTTCATCATTATCTTCACCTTCTTCTACATCATTCATGTCAACAATGATTTAGAATATTATCATCATCTTCACTATCGCTGTCTGTATCACTCAGAGTAGTGATAGCTGATTTACCACTCACTTTAGACAGACACTCGTTCTTAGTGTGACCATACCCTTTGCGATCATTGCATTGAATAGCCATCTTCCTTTTAACAANCTTTGCGATCATTGCATTGAATAGCCATCTTCCTTTTAACAAAAGGACATTCTGATCTGAAATGTCTGAAGCCTTGACATTCCAGACACTGTTTGTCAGACTTGAAGCTGTCTTTATCAGATGTTTGCCTAGCAGATCCCTGATATTCCTTTTTCTGTCCCCTTTCAGCTTTTTGAAGAAATCGTTTAACTATCAGTCCCACTTTTTCTTCAAGATTTTCAGTTGACTCATTTCCATGAGTGGGTTTATCAGCCACTAGAGATATGTTTTTTCCTTTGGTTCCACCATCATTCAAAGCTATCTGCAATTCATAGGCTTGCATAATACCAACCACTTGATCAAACTTCATGTTGTCAGAATTCTGTGAGACTTCTAAAGCTGAGCGGTGACCATTAAACTTAGTAGGAAGACATCTTAAGAACTTTTTCACCAACTTCTTGTCTTTATAAATTTTTCCTAGAATCAAGGCCTCGTGAGATAAAGCGGACATTTTTCTGCTGAACTCAGCGACAGTCTCATCTTCTCCCATAGTTAGATTCTCGAATCTAGAAGCTAGCAAGTATATTTGAGTTCTCTTCACATTGCTTGTACCCTCAATTCCTACTTCGAGAATGTCACATGCTTCTTTTGCACTTTTGCAGCCTTGAACTCTTTTGAACTGATTCGGTTGTAGAGAGTTGAATATCACCGAAATGGCTTTAGAGTTCCACTTAGCATATGACTTTTCTTCAACGGTCCACTCTTTCCTTGGCCTTGGAACTGGATTACCCTGAGAATCCTTCATCATCGGTGGTTCCCAACCTTCTTCCACTGCTAACCATGCATCTGAATCAATACCCTGGATGTACTGAGCCATTTTCACTTTCCAGTGTCCATAATTGTCCGGATCCAGCTTAAGTGTTTTGGCGACAACTACCAGTTGTTGTTGTGAATTGTCCATCGTGTCCTCAGAATCCAACACCTGTAACAGTAACAAACATTATGCGGCGTACCGCTCTGATACCAGTTGAAATTGACAATTCGATAAACACAAAAGCAATTCAACTGAGTTTTACGTTTTATTGGAAAGAATCTTTTCTAAAAAGGCTAATTCTTGTTGGTTTTAATCTAGACCTAGAAACCAACCTAAAACAACTCTAAAAACTCTAAAACCGATAACCTAGAAATTTAAGTCACAAGCTCTTCAAACTTAACCTAAAGTTCTACAGACTTGATTTACACTTGAGATCCCTTTTATAACACAAGGGCTCATGATTCATATCCCTATAAAATCGCGATTCAAAACTTAACTAATCTTATCAATTCAAGTAGATAAGCTTTATCTACAAATTCAAACTTGCTTTCTCCTCAAGTCTTCGTGTGCCTTGCATATGTCTTCATTAACTCGTTGCTCGTGACAGGCACGTGACTACTTCACAACTTCATATAGTTTTTTGTTTGTCTGTTTATGACCCACAATATTATCAGTAATCGGATTTTTAGTTTTAGTGTTTTCGAATTGATTGTATAAATCTTGCAGTCAAGGACAATCTGTTCTCTGAAAAGGTTTCTCTGAAGTAGTTTCATCCATGTTCCTTGTCATATGCAATCCAAAGACTAAGACTCATCATTTACAGAGATTGTCAGACCTTGTTTTCATCTAAAGGTTTAATGCCCGTATGAATTCTTGCTGGTACTCCTTGGTGATTGTTCTAAGGCTTAAAGTTTGCTTAGTCATATGGTATTATGTTGGTTCGTCAAAACTCATCCTATTCCTTTGTACGATCATGCTCAACTAATACTCTCTAGTGTATTCTATGTTCTAAGGTCTTTGTATTTACATACTTTTCTATTTCAATCAATGAGAAAAAAAAATACTAGTCAACTAGTTGTGACAAAAAAAAGAATAGTAGTCAACTAATCATAATTCATTACGATCATCTTATTTAATGAAACTCAAATATTTATTGCTTTAAGGATGACACTCGTTGATAAATCCTAAATTGAGTTTGTATTTTATATTTCAAATTAATTATCTTTTTCTTTTATATTCCATGGCTATCGATTATATTTGTCAATCAAGCAAGCAATGATGTGTATAGACTATGATTTATAGCCTTGCTTATTAGGTAAAAAGACTGATGAAATTTTAAAGGAAGGACCCATTTTCAATCATCTCGCGTTCGAGTTGTCCAAAAAAGAGTAATAAAAGTTACACTTACACTTTTTAGGGGAATATGGTAAAAAATATGAATTCCATAATTTCGCTAAACTAAATATGAATTATGACTCAAGCCAAATAAAAAACAGCAATGAAAATACAGACCAAATGATGCAAATTAAAACCAATTTTGTTAACTTTTCTTTTACAGAAATTATAACCATACCTCCCAAAACAAATCTTGATTTTTTTTTTCCTTTTTCTGATCCTAATATTTTCTAAAAGGATAATTCTGCAAATTGATGTTTTTATCACGTGACCAAGTAAAGTGGACCGGACATAGAAGAAGGAGAGGTAGTAATCCTCTGTTGACGCTCCATGGTAAGCTCCCGTAGACTTAAATACGGAATTTCCGACGATTTCGTTCGGTACGGTGTACTCGAACCACTCCAACTTTCGGTTACGTAAACCGGACCAGAAATCGAACCGGTCGAGGTAGCGCGAAATTTCCTAGCTCTAGCAACATGAACATCACGATTATCATCGAATTCTATATCTCCGTCGTCTTCACCGGAGAATCTTCCGACTGCGGCGGAGATAGGCCATTTCTTCCATTTTAAGAAGAACAAAACATTCTTCCATTTAAACCAACGTTTCTTCTTCGACTTTTTGCGAAGTGTGGTTCGAATCAAAGCATCTTTTGAGATTGGTTTCTGAAGCTTAAACTGAATTGAATCAATTGAAGACGATGACTTGTGCTTCTTTGCTTCATCCAAAACCTTATAAACAAACACAAAAGAGTCAAGGGTTTATAGCAAAATGTTAGGAACAATGTGGAAGAAGAAAGAAGAGAAACCTGGAAGTAATGGATCTGGGGATCGAAGCCATAATCACTAAAATGTTGAGATTCGAACATTGGAAAAATTGGAGAATTGTTGTTAGACATTTGTTTTGAAGTATTCCAAAGGAAAAAGGTGTTAACTTTTGTATCAATGCTCTCTCAACTGGGAACACTCTCTTGTCACTTTCTACCTTCTTTTTCGGTTAGTCACATATCCCAAAACTATTTTCAATCTTGTATACTATTTATTTTTTTAAAAATGGATACATGTGATAAATAAATAAGTAAATAAATAAAGTTTTTTTTTTTTTTGGGAGAAAAACATCATCATCTCTTCAATGTTACAGTCTATTTTTGTGTTTGTCAAATTTACTCAAAAGCGATTGGAAACGAATCCAAGTAACTGATACATTCTATCTTAAAAGCTATAAAGTAATCATGCAAAGTCCCAAATATAACCCAGTAAAACAACTTCAAATTAATACTCAGTTTATAAATTTTTTATATAAATTAATACCCAGTATTATAAATTTTATAGAAGAAATATTTAAAGATCATATACATTAAAATTTTTAAAATATCAAGAAGAAATTTAGATTTCTCATTATAAAATTTTGATTTGGTATGTTATCTATCATAATATTATAAATTTAATGATGGTGACGATATCTTATATTAAATATTATTTTTTACTTTGTAGTATTGATTTATACTTGCAGATATGAAAATTTAAAAAATTTTAAATGGTCATTCGATTTTTTTTTTTTTTGAAGAAAACTCTAAAATTTGAATTTGTATTCTTTAACCGATCACATGGAAATGATACGTAAACTTCAAAACATTGTCATAATTTTAAGAATTTTTATACTATACTTTAATTTATGACCCACCAGAAAAAGAAAGTAATAGTACAATATATATGTATATAACTCGACCAAAAATATATATATATATATATGTATATAGACTTGAAAATCTCGAGATCCATTGAACATTAAATAGTACAAAGGAATTGGCATGGGTCCTTCTCATTCATTATTATATCACATTTACTATGTTAAAGTATTAACTTCGTCGACTACTATAAAGATGTCTATCACAAAAAGGATATGACTTGTTTTACCAAACGAGTTGTGTTCTTTAATACAACCTAGCCGACAATGCAGGATGCAGGAATTTTTAACAGACCCCATAAATTTGGAGTCATATATTGTAGAGATTTTGTTTATATGGGTAAATAAGTTACATAAATCCTACATTTGTGGGTCAAAGGAAATCATGTGAAAACCTTCCACATACCACCTACAAATGTGAATTGAAAGAGGTTCGAGTCCGAAATCTTCCAAAATCATGTTCAATCACTCGACTACCCTAGTAGGACAGATTTATATTCTTGCTTTTGATGTATGTTATCAATACTTTTAAAACATGAGTTTTGTTTATATTATTAAGCAATATATATACATCGATATATCATCTAAAAATTGTATACAAGAAACAAAAGTAATGTTTTAGTATGTACTAAATCATATGATATGTCTTTAGAAAAATAATAGTAACCAGTTTCGTCTCTTAAATGATCTAAGGGCATTTCTAAAGAAATTACATTTGATGCTGATATGAAAACATACTAAATCGTTGTAAGCAAACCATTTATTGGGTTTACTTTTTCTAGACCTTTAAATTATAGAACTCCTATAGAAAATTTAACAAATTTCAATATTTAAAGAAAAAAAATAAGAGTCAGGTAAAACTAGATGCCATAAAGGACTAATCAAAAGAAAAAGAAAAAAATATTTTATTTTATTTTGTATGAAGATACTATATAATCCTTAAAATAGTGTAGAAAATATTAACAAAACCCATATTTATTTTAGAGAATAAAATTAGGAATACAAAAATAGAAGTCTACTGCAAATTTGGGGTGTAAGGCACATGAGTTTGTGGAATCCACAAGTTGCCTTTTAGAAATCTAGCAGGAGTGTATTGAAGAGCCTGGTTGAGGGATAGTTTCTTAATTCCAGCCCATTTAACACGTTGGGTTTGGTTTGATCCAGGCCCATTATTCTCATACTCAGAGTAGTAAAGAGTGTTAAGTCCGCGTTCACCACAAAAAGGAGACCATCCTGCTGGATCAATCATATCGTCAATGGTAGTTCTCATTATAATGGTCCTTGAGAACTCCCTCCATGGCCTTCCAAGATAAGCTTTGTTTACAGATTTAACCGGAATATACTCCGGATCTCCGATAATGTGGCAGTTGTGTAGCACAATTCCGGTTGTTTCATTACCATTAGTCCGACCTTGAGCAGTTATCATGCAAGATTGACTTTTCATTGGTTTTCTCACTATAATTTTGCAGTTTTGTAAGACGGCTTTTGCATCTCCAAAGATGAAGTCAATGGTTCCGGAGATTGTGCAGTCACGAAAGAACTGACGATGAGCATGGACGTATAATGTGTCTTGGTAACCATCGATTTGACAGTTGTGAAAAATTGCCAAGTCTCCAGAGACTCTTAAGGCCACAGCTTGATGTCCTTGTGGACCTGCAGTGTTCTCAAACCCCATGTCCTTCGCCGTGAAGTGTTCACCATCAATCCCTGCAACAGTTAGTACGTATATATATCAGACAACAACCTATGGTATTAATGTATGGTTTAGTATTAGAGTTGGACTAACATTAACAGATATAATAGGCGAAATTAAAACAAAAAAAAATTTAGTTGTAAAATATATATTTTTCTACAAAATAGTTAACCAAATTTTTAAATCTATTTTCAAATCAATTTTGTTTAAAAGAAATAAAATAGTCAAATTTTTGTGTGACAAACAAGTTAGAAAATGCACATTAAGCTTTTAAATTATCATTATTTGTAGATTGTAATTTCTTTAAATCAGCAGAAATCTGAATACTTATTTATATTTGAAATGTTCATATCTATATGTGTCTATTATTTGTGATAAAATATATTTAAGTTATAAAATATTTGTCGCTAAATTTTATTTAAAAATTAAATATCCTATAGGCAAATGTTTTTAAGCATTGCATTATGTCACGGCACTTTGGACTCACCAACAGTAGCAGTCAGGTACGTCTTTAAATTGCCGATGCCACGGTTGAGACTACCAGTGATCTTAGTTTTGGTAGGTCCATCACCGATGAATGTGACGTGAGTCATCTTCTTGGTGACGTTAAAAATCTCATGATAGACACCTTGTTTGATGTAAATAACAAATGGTTTTTTGTTCTTTTGAGGAACAACTTTCAAAGCCTCTTTGATACTCTTGTACTGACCACTTCCGTCTTGTGCAACAACCACATCAGCTTTCACACCTCCTTGTGCTTTCATGAGTTGTCTTGTGTTTGGTCCAACCCAACTTGGGATACTGTCTTCTGTCGACAAAAGTTTTCTAGTATAGTCTCCGAGATCTCCAGTTGATCCTGTTACACAAAATGGTTCTAGCATTTGTTCATTTATACTGTTTGACTAATACCTAAAATGGATTTCAAGTGTTTGTGATGTTTACCTTTGATGTTGAACTTTTCTACAAGGTTAGTAATCATGGCAAGACTATTACTGGTGAGTTCTTTAGATGATCTAAAGATTTTGTGCATGTCTTGTGAAAGGTTTGACTTAATTTCCTCAAAAATATCCATGCATGTTTGTTGATAAGCAATGGAGCCACTAAGCCAAACACGAAGATCTTCAACGAAGTGTCCATTTTGAGTATTTGAGAACCCTTCAAAGTTATCAAAACACTTCTTTAGATCCTCTGCAGCATCATTCATAAGCATCTCACACAACTCTAAAGCCTCTTTGGTCTCCTTGTCATCTGCATTCAGCTCCGTGGAAGACTTCTTGATGCCATCTTCAATGGCACGAATGGTGATTTTGAAGCCAAGCTTGATAAGGTCTTGAGGCTGAGTAGAGTTAAGAGAAGCTTTCATGTAACTGTTGACACATGTGTCTTTGAATTTAGTTGGTGCACAAACTTCTTTGACTGTCTCTATTGTTGTTTTCATCTGCACACTGCTCCATGTTATCATGGTGACAAAGACAACCATGGCTACGAACAAAGATATGATAATCCCAGCAATGATACATTTCTTCTTTGTGAACTCCATTTACTTCTCAGTTCTCTGTTTAGTTGTTATTGTACGTATAAAAACATAGCAGTAATGGTCTCTGTAATGACAGCTTTTAAAATCATTGTGACTTTTTTTCTTTCTTTTTAGAGATTTTGATGTGATGTTTGGAAGGAAAGAGAGAGAAGAGTGAAGCTAAATAATACAATGAAAGATGCAAATTACTATTCTTGGGCGTTTTAGGAGACTGTAACTTAATACAATGGAAGATGCAAATTACTTTTTGCCTTTTGGTGTTTGTTTTCTTATCAACAAGTTTAGGCTCTTAGGCCGTAAGATCAAGCTTGATCATTTTTGTGTCTACACCTCTAAAGATAGTAACTATTGTTAGATCTTAGATGTACTAACCATACACAATTATTGTTACTAATAACTCTAACAAGTCCAAAACCAAACCACTCATGGAAACAAAAGTCAACAACTAGTTTTATTCAAGATAACACAAACAAAAACTTAACAAAGATGGCAGCTAATGGAATACAACCATGGCTTACTCAATTCTCATCTGTTGCCAGCGGGATTGAATTAGCCTGCAAATAGAAAAAGTGATCATATGAGTAAAGTAGGCGAAAATATCGAAAAGAAGAAGAGTGGGTTACACTAACCAAATCACGAAACTTCAGAGAGTAAAACATCTCTAGGTAACGTCGTGTTTCTCTCCTTTCGAGCTTAGACACATGTTTCCAGAATGCATAGACTCCAGACAGCATAAGAAGCCTCTCTGAGTACTTCTTCCATGTGTACCTATACATGCACAAACCCATATAAAGCTATCATCGTGGTTAACCGATTAGGATTCTTTGCTAAACTTGTCAAGGCAAAATGGACAACCTTTCATAGATTCGCTTGAGCCCTCCTTCAGAGATATTTTCCCAATGATTTGGATTGCTATTGCAGGTCTCAAAGAAGCTGACCAGTGTAGCTGAAACTTGGTCTGGGTGATATGGGTCGATGTGGAACCCCGAAACTCCATTCTCAATGATCTCGGCAGGTCCACCATGACAAGTAGCAAATGTTGGGAGCCCACAAGTCATTGATTCCACAACTGTGAGCCCAAATGCTTCATAGAAAGCGGGCTGTGGTGTAAAAAAAGAGATATTAGATGGTCTGTTAACCTAACAGAATTTTCAAAGTCCAAAGAATTTTTTCCAAATTCAAGAGATTTTGTTTCTTTTATCTCATGTTACCTGAACAAAAACACCTTTTGTATCTGCGATGTAGCGGTAAAGCTCACCATTTCGGGCACGGTTCATTTGGGCAGCTATCCACCTAAACTCACCTTGTAAACTATACTGCTTGATCAGGCTGTGCATGTTTTGTATCTCAGCCATTTCCTCTCTGTCCCTGGACTGACTTACGTTGATGTAGCCACCAACTACAACAAGATTCGCAACCTCTCTCAACTTGCTATTCTTTGCATAGCACTCAACTAGTCCAGTCAAGTTTTTCACCCTATCAAGTCTTGCCATGGAGAAGATGATAGGCTTCGATTGATCGCTCAGCAAACCACTATATCAATACAAATATGATTGACACATGCAAACCAAAATCCGAACATTATGTGATTGTCTGAGATTTTTTTTTTATATATTCTTAAATCAAAATTATTGTAAAAGGACGTACACATGCTCATTATTCTGCTCGGCGCTAAAGAGGAGTTCTTCAATTGACTCATGAAGGGCAGTGAGTCTTCTTTCTTTGTCAGAATATGGAAAGTATATGGTCATATCAGCTCCTGGAGAGACTATGTTAAACTTGGGATCAAAGACATCGATTCCATGAACAACTCGGTAAAGACCAGGAAGAGTGAAAGCTGTGTGGCTCTCGTATTGCCCTACATTGTTCTTGCTGTGACAAAAGCAAAACATTTATGTTGGCATCAAACCACAATTCCAGAGGACAACAATAAGCAGTTTAATACGAGGACATTTTTACCTTCCCGCGATCTCTTGGTATGTGCTGGTGATAATGAAATCAGCATTATTCATGGCAATTAGATCTGCAGTGAACTGACTTGAAAAATGATACTTATCTTCAAGGTTTCTCCAGTAAATGTCAGACTCCGGGTACTTAGTTTTCTCTAAAGCATGAGCAATATTACACTGCATCTCAAATGGTACAGGAGAGATCAAAATACAAGTTCATTTCTATTTTATGAACAAAGATGAAATAAATATTACAGAGACATGTTAGCATAAACCCTATTAACCTGTGTGACGCCTAGCTTACAGGCTAACAAAGAAGCAACGAGATTTCCATCACTGTAGTTTCCAATGATGAGATTTGGCACACCCTGCAACTCTGCAGCAATCTCGTTTGATGCATCCTAGTCACAGAGAAGTAAAGTGTTAGTCAATACGTAAAAGAAAAGGGAGCATACATAGACAGCTGAAGCATATTGTCCTACATCATACGTACAAGTAATTTCTTTAGTTCACCCTAATTTTAAGAAAATCCCATCTCAATGAAGAAGCAGAAGATACTGCAGAACTTATAGGAATCTGGTTTCTGGTAAGTGCTAACCTCTGCGAAAGTCTCCAGGTATGGCCAGACATCAAACCTCGAGATCCACTTGCGTAGAATACCTTTTTCAGTCCTAAATGGTATTCGCAGAATATGTGCGTGTTCTGTACCACTAACTTTTTCTAACCTCTGGTTGCATGTCGTTCCTTTTGCTTCAGGTATCAATCTTGTTACCTATATAAGCCAGCGTGGAACATGAACTTATATTGAAATTTGAATGTCAAATCATTTTAATTGAGAAAAAAGAAGTAGTTAGTCAGCAAGCAAATTACGATTAGAATCTTTGGAATAACATCCAGGCCTTGCTTCTGTATCCTAAGTAGCATCTCGTTTTCTAAAGCACGTACTTGATCAAGAATGTAAACAACCTGCAAATCTCAACAGTAGAGTATATAAGTTGAATCAACAGATAACGACCAAGTACTGAGAAATGGAAGATTACGAGAAAATCTACCTGTCCACCAGTATCAGGCAGACCCAAGACATTGGCTTGGCCAAAGTAACCATGCGGAGACAAAATCACAACATTGAACACCATAGGAATCCTCCCTAGAAAGGTCTCCAAGACGGAAGGATCAGGTGCCTGGAGTATGTCTAGAAGGAGATGCACCATCTCTGAAACTCTCTGTGCTGTATCACCCCATCCCCTTTCAAATCCCATCCCTTGTAGTCTTCACCAAATTACATTGTCAAAAGAAGAACATAACAACAAAACTTGTTAGCTAACAGATATAAAAAAGGTATCTGCAGCAAATGGCGAAAGATCTTACTCAAATTCGAATTCTGAGTATGGTGTAGCCAGAGGAAGTTTAGAAAGGAACTCCTCTGCTCTTGCCAAAGCTCCCTGGAGTGTGGGGATATTCTGTATTCGGTCATTTAACATCATGGGCTGCATTATAAGACTTTAAGAACAGAGTCAATGTTTTATACTAATTACGCTTATGACATAAACTAAATTAAGAACGTAGAAAAAACTAACACGCCCATCATGTTTGTGAGTACGGAGGAACTCAAGCAAAGGCTCCATGCTGTCCCTGTTACGAAACATAATTGAGGAGAGGTGACGATTGAGGAACTGAACCCCATTCCCAATGGATGATGACCGAGTTGGGCGAGGAAATGTTGCATTGAAGGGTTCAAAATCAAGCTCCAGAAGATAATTCCCATTGGCCCTGAATTAAAATGGTTGAAAGTTTAAGCATCAATGCAGATAAGTATACATACACACAAAAAAATTTGAACACAGGAGTTACTTACTGCCCATTAACGAGCTCTTCCTTAAACCGAAGATATTCAGAAACAGTTAAATGATCTACACTCAGCTCGTACACATTCACACGGACATATTCCCTAACACCAGGTCTAGGACGAATAGCCATCGCAACAAAGGGAGGCAAAACTATGGCTTCCTGAGTGCAAAAAATTCAGTGTATCAGACATCACGATAATATAAACTAAAAGATAGATTGTCAACATGACATAATCATGATACTCAGATGCTAAAGTTTCACCTCTGCAGATTGCAAAACTTTCATGAAAGGACGATTGTTAAGATCTTTAGTTGTTCCATCTACTTTCACAGTCTTAAGGAACTCATCAATCAGCTGGTGGGATTGCAATATCCCCTTTCCCTGAGCTACATATCTAAAGTTTGATGACCAAACAATCATTACTCTTGAGAAACATTCAAACATGCAAGGAAAGCAAACACACATCCAAGTAGGAGTAAGGGTTAAAGAGAAGAAACCTGGAGAAAAGAGAAAGGAGCTCATTCCGTTGAGCAGAGATGGCATCGTGAACCCATTCACGCATAGTCTCAAACCTTCCGGTCGGCATTGTTTTGTCTTAGAGGCAATAACACAAACACTTAGCAGGCAAACCCAAAAGGAGAAGAGTTGTTGAAAAGCAACTCTAGTGACATGTACACAGGACTGAAGAAAAACACTCTTTTCTAAGCTTGGGATTTGGTGAGAAGTGGCGAAAAGAGATGGACACTTGGTGACAGAGATAACAAAACCGTGGGCGAGTTTCTTCAGAGGTAAAGCTTAATTCGACTTCGAACATATCGCTCGCTTTGGTGAGCCTCGAGTACGTGAAAGCCACGCTCCAATGGGAGATGGCTTGTTCTGAATTTCAAGCTAACGACTAGCACTAGTTTTTTTTTTGTCAACAATTTATCTATTAATTTGGAGAATTACATCGTGGTAATTAAAGTTGATTCTCTTGCGTTTCGTGCTAGAGCATCAGC
>OVAX01002439.1:0-29480 GCA_900406405.1 Lepidium africanum
AAAAAAAAATATATATATATATATATATATATATATACATAAAATAGTAATGAAGAAAATTCAATGAGTAGCTTTAACTTGAAGGGGTTTTGGTCGATCCATGGTTCTTCTCTTCCACAAATTAACTTCATTCTTAGGTCTCGGACACGGACTCAGACCCTCTGGCTGACTCAGAGGCATACTAACAGAACACGGAATCATTTTATCTTCGTCGTCGGAAGAGTAGACTCGACGATGATCCAATTGCGATTCTTCACGCTTCATCTGGACCGTCCAATCAAATCCACCGAGAGCTTCTCTACAGCTCGCAAATTTCTTCATTTTTCCCAATGACGGTGTCGCCGTGACAGCTTCCACAGCCGCGACCACCGGAGGCTGGCTCGCGGCGGCAAAGGCGAGGGAGTTGGATCTTCTCAACGGATTCTTTCTCGTTGAGAATAGACGCTTTAGTTTCGAGAAGTTTCCTTTGTCTTCTTCTTTAGTAACGCATGACGACAAAAACGTCGCCGTTTTGAGATTCTTAGGGGCTTTGTTTTTCTTCACTGGACAATTAGGTTTAGCGAGCTTGATCTGACCGATGCAGGAGACTTTAGGGGAAGTTGGTTCTACTAAAACGACGTCGGTCTTGGTTCTTCTTCTAGCTCTAGCTGTCGTTGGAACCAACGGACCGGAGAAGAATAATCCTCTATTCGCCGTCGAAGACGTACGGTAGTGACCCTCTCTTGCTGGACTAAATGGCGCAGCACTGTGACCAATTGACAACGCTTTTTGAAGCATCTTCGAGAGTTTTGTGGAGTTGTTGTTATTGGAAGCTTTTTCCATTTATTCTTAAAGTTAAAAGTTTTGAAACAGAGATTCTTCGTTTTATATGCTATCTTGTGTTCGAAACTTCTGAGAAAGTGAAGATAAAAGATTGAAATTGTCAGCGCTGATGACACCACGATGTTATCTTTTAGTCAGAGATGAGCTAAACCGGAAAGGACTTTTGTCACTATCAAGCAGTTTTGACTCAAACCGGAGAAAACATTTATGTCTTACACAGCCGACTTTCTTCCGGTTTACACAATTAAATGCTGGAGTGTATGTGATTTACTAGTTTCCTTATGTTTTAGGTGGTTTGTCTTCGTCTTTTACGCGGATTATGTTAATAGTGTTTGACTTCTAAGCCCACGTGTGTTGTACATTAGTTTATGCTAATTAAGCCACATGCATTTTATGCTTAATTGTGTGGTATTAATCATATTAATAATTAGTCAATTAACAGCTGGTAAACCGATATTAATTGGATTGAAAGAGACGGAGAAAGTGAACACTTGTCCCTATGGCTTTTGGTCAATAAACGACAAAGGCTGTAGTGAATAGTGATGTCCACATAACATCTCCAAGTTATTTGTCAAATACACATAATAGTCGTCGAACTTGGCTCTCTTCAGTCTGTCCTCGTTAAATGCTGTTTTACATTTTTTTCCTCATTTCTTGACAAATCATAGTATGGATGTACATTGAACCGAACCCAATTTCATTTCTGTTTAAAATTCAAACATTATGTTTGACAAAAAAAATTCTTTTCCAAAAAATCTAATAGGTTTAAGTGAAAAGTATGAAGAGAATTGCAAAATATTCACATAATTTAAACCCTGTAAAATCTACTTATGACATATAAATGATGCAAAGCGTAATAGGCAAAGCATTTGAGATTTATTATCATGGTGCCATGGCTACCAGCTATTATCTGAGGAAACGAAGAAAATATTATCTTATATAGGAAAAAGAGAATACATGGTACAGTACTAATTCTTGGTGCAAGTGAACCAGTGCTGTGCCCAAAACGACGTTACAATCTGGTTTGATAGAAAATTTGCTTTCATATATCTTTATAAAAATCCTGAGAAATAAAAAGAGTTCCTCCTTTGATGCTTGGAAGGTTCCTACAATGGCCGAGAAACGAGTCCCTTCTGAATCATCTTCTCCACCAACTCTTCATGCTTCTTCAATTGGCCAGCCCTTCTTAACTGAGCAAGAACCATTTCATACAAAGACAAGCTTGGTACCAAACACTTCTCTTCAACCATTTCTTTAAAGTACTTATAAGCATTATTCCAATGTCCCATACCACAAAACATCGTAACCAAAAGCCTATAAGTATTGACATTTGGCTCAACTTCTTTCTCATCCATTTCCTTCTTCATCTTCAAAACCATATCAGTAGATTTAGACCCGACAAACATCCTCATTAGTATATTATAAGTCACTGTATTCGCCTCACACTTGGCTTCCATCATCTTAGAATACATCCTATGCGCGCCATTAACGTCCCTCTTCTTCTCGATGTACCTAAATATTGTATTGAAAGTTGAAGCATTCACATCGCACTTTTTCTTGATCATCATGTTCAATACCTTGACTGCGTTTTCCAGATTCTCATCTCTGCAATGAGTCTCGATGAGGAAGTTATAAGTAATAGTGTCGGGCTCGCATCCTAGCTTCTTCATCTGGTTATAAACCTGCAAAACTTTCTCTGTTCTTCCTGCTTTCACATGAACCCTCATCAAGTTGTTGAAAGTAATGGCATTTGGAGCACAGCCCGAATCTAACATATCTGCGAAAACATCGTGGGCACGGCTGATTTGCCCGCATCTACACAACGCATCGATCACGATGCTGTAAGTATACACATTTGGTTCAATCCCAGCCAATTTCATCTCCTTGAATACTCTCTCTGCCTCTGACATTTCACCCGCTCGGCACCACCCACGAACCAAATTGGTGTAAACTATAACATCTGGCTCAAATTTATCCTTCAAGCAATCGAAAAACGACTGAGCTTCATAAGCTCTTCTCTTTCTACAGAGGATGCTTATGACTATCGAAAACGCAATTTTATCAGGAATGCATCCATAATCTTCCATACGATTAAAGCAATGTAAAGCCTCTGAAGCTAATCCAGCTCTAACATAACGTCTAATTACAATCGTGAAGGTCTCTATCGAAATCTCGACGTTTCTCGTTTTCATGAGATCAATCAAGTGCCAAGCTAGGTCAAATTGTCTTACCTTTCCTGCAAGATCGATCATTTCGTTGTAAGGATGAGGTGATTTCTGATCGTATTCGTCTCGTGAGGTTGCCCAATTGAAGAAAGCTAGGGATTGGAGAAGAGGGACTCCATGGCGAACAGCACTGCACTTCTCTATGACGCATCGTACGACGGAAGGAGAGATTCGAGAAGCGTCAATTTGGGAGAAATCAAGGGAGAGAGAAGGGAGACTGAAGCTAGGGTTTAAGACGGCGTCAGTGGGGTTAGTAGGGTTTTTGCGATAGTGATCTTTAATGATTGAATGGAACTTTTCTACAGCGTGTATATCTTCCGGAGTTAACACAGGAGGTGCGGGAACGGAAGGGGCGGAATCGGCGACGCCGGCGGCAAATTCTTCGTTTTCGTGGTCATCGAGTAGAGAAGCAGGGGAGGTTGAGAAGGTTTTGTGTAAATGAGAAGAGACGAAGGAAACATTTCTAGAAAGATGGAGTTTTGAACGTATTAACGCCATTAATACTATCACTTTCTTCCGAAGGTCGAACGGAGCAGAGTGACGGTTTGCGAAGGAGGAAGCTTTTTTTCCTTACGAATTTCTATTAAAAAGGTCAAATTTGCTTTACTTCCAAAAGTAAGCTTTACGACGTCGTTCGCAAATATGTACTTTTTCCGGAAAAAAATTTATTAAACATTAGTAGATTATGACCATCTGCACTAAGGGATTCTCACATAGGGGTAGGTAAAAAAACCTTATCCGAAAAAATCGAACCGAATCGAACCGTAATTAGGTATTTTGGTTTGGTTTTGGTTTTACTAAATAATCCGTTTGGTTACTATTATAGAAATATTTCGGTTTCGGTTTTGGTTTGTTTTATAACCGTAAAACTGTTTGGGTTTTTAGGTTTTTTTTTATTATATAGATATTTATAAAAGTATATAATAAAACTCATAATATTGGTTGATGAAGGTGATATAATGTACAAGATACGAGTATTTTACTCATTTTAACTTATAGTTTCTTTAGTTTTGTAACTTAAAATATATTATTTACTTGATTCGATTTAAGTTTAATAGAATTTCTACACTTGTTCTCGTGTTGGATCTTTATATGAGTATTTTTGTTGATTTGTTAAACTATGATATAATGAAAAACACTGATAATTACTTATGGATTTAGTATGGTTTTGATTTTTACAAAATCCGATAAACCGTAAATCGAGAAAACCTGAACTGTATTAAACCGAATTTTAAATGGTTTGATTTTTTATAAAATTGATAAACCATAAAACCAAAAAAACTGAACCGTAACGGGAATGCCCACCCCTAATTCTCACAAGAGTTTCTCAACAAAAATATAATAATAAAATATTAAATAATATTTTTTTATTAAGAAAGTCTTTCCGTAAAGTTAAGAGAATTTCTCAATTTGAAAAACTTTAGGTAAAAATTCTAAAAATTTTGAGAGACTTTCATATTAAAAAAAATATTATTTAGTATTTTATTATTATTTTTTTTGGATGAAAAACTCTTGTAAAAACTTCTAGATGCAGATGGTCTAAGAACTCAGTTCGCTCGACTTCAATTTTGCGTTAATCACTCAGTTTTATTCAGTCGTTAACTCAACTAACCGAAATGTTTAACTCCGTTTAGTGCTGTTAATAAAGCTACATTAAATAAAATTCTGTGTTTCATTTATCTCCGAAACTGATGAAAAAAATGGTGATTCAAGCTTTTGAAGATTTGTTTTTCTCTTTGTTCGTCAAAATGAGCCAAATGAAAGTTACGAGGACTCAATCTTCGCTATTGAGATCATCTCCAACGATTGGAAGTCTTTCTTCAATCAACAAAATCTCTCAAAAGGATCTAGAAACCGGTGAAAAAGAGGAGAAAAAGAGAAGAAGAAAATCAGTTAAATCATTCAACTGGGTCTGTTCTTCACGCTTCTCTTTCTTGTTTTAAGTCTCTCATCTTTCTTACTGTTCTTCGTTGATGAGATTTTCACTTCAGAGAATCTGTTACTCACTTTAATTTTTGTCACACTTGCTCTGTTTTTCGCGTCGAGAAACATGACGATTATCAACCAAACAGTAATCGCAATCAAACAGATTCGTGATACAAAGCTAGGATTTTGTATCAAACACAAGAATAAACTGATTCAATGGTACATCGGAGATTCAATTTCAGAATCAATTGAAGAAGAAGAAAAAGAGACAATCAAAGAAGGAGGAGAATCAAGTAAATCGGAGAAGGTACAGTTTAGAGGAAAGACACAAATCTGATTTGATTTCAACCTCTCTTCTCCTTAGTTGATTTTGATTTTCAAATCGATTTGAATTGAGTTGAATTGGATTTTGCTTTTGTCTCTGAGAAAACTGGTGAATCTAAGTCTTCTTACTATGCAATCCGGTAAGAGGGAAAACGACTTTGAGTCCTTTGTTTCTGAAAAAGAAGGACAAGAACCTTCTCGTACTGATGATGATGATGAATCCGCTGAGAAGGCGTTGGAGTTTGGTCTCTTGTCTTCAACTCTCAATACGGAGGTTAGTCTTTAACGAGATACTAAAGTTCCACACTTGCGTTTTCTGAATCTCCGTAGGTTTAATGTTCGATTCTGAGTGAAGATATAAGATTACGAGTTGAATGCTTCTGGGTTTTGCTAATTCGATTACTTCCTTCAAGATTTTATGAATTGCTGTATTAATTTTGTGATGTAAAAAATTCAGCTTAATTATAATCACACAATAATAGCTGAATTTCTGAGAATTGGTTATACGTCATTTTAATCAGTTGCAAAGTCTCTGTCTTGTGTATATAAATATGGGAAAATATCGATTTAACACCAAACTTACTAAAAAATAAAATTGAACATTGAACTCCGGAAAGAATTTATTAAACCTCAAATTTTTCGTTGACTTCTAATTAAACCCTCAACTTTAAGTTAACTAAGCCAATTAAACTTTGATGAAAAACCCAAATAGAAAATTTCTTTAAATTCGAAAGCCAAATCGATTTTTGAAAGTTTGATTCAGTTCTTATCTTACTTTTGAAGAGCCCCTAAGCTTATTTTGTCTTTTCTTTCAAGAATGAGCTCAAATTCGTTTCTTTCAGGACAATATTTCAAACCGAAGAATTTGAGTTCATTCTTGAAAGAGAAGACAAAATAAGCTTAAAGGTTCTTCAAAAGGATGATAAGAACTGAATCAAACTTTCAAAAGTTGATTTGACTTTCAAATTTTGAGAAATTTTCGATTTGAGTTTTCCGTCGGGGTTCAATTGGCTTAGTCAATTTAAAGTTGATGGTTTAATTAGAAGTCAACGAAAACTTTGAGGTTTAATAAATCATTGCAGGAATTCAGGATTCAATTTTACTTTTTTGGTAAGTTCGATGTTAAATTGATATTGTTCCCATATAAATATGGTTGAGTTCTTATTTATGGTCTTTAAGTGCCAGATGCTGATGGATGTTGAAGCTAATCAACTGCCACATCAAGAGAGGTCGAGAAAGCGATGGACTCTCTTTCAAGACAAGGTTTTCGTTGATTTGGTGGTTAAACAGATTCAATCAGGAAACAAACCCAACAATGCTTTCTTCTGTGAATCAGCTCGGTGAAGAAGATGATTAAGCGAAGATGGCTTTTTGTTTTTTTCAATTATGGTGAAAAAGATGATTAAGGAAGATGATTTTTTTTTGTTCTTTCCAGTCAAAACACACCGCTTGATTAAAGGTAAGTTTTTTTCTGTTAATTGAATTAACGACAGAGCTATTTTTTCTGTTAATTGAGTTAATGATGAGGTAAAAATAAGTGGTCAACGTAAAAGTGAAGGTTTATTTTGAAAGTCAACTAAAAATTTGAAGATTAATTTGGAGCCGAGCGAATCTAATCCTATTCATAACTTCGAGGTTTAATCGACTTTTTTTTTTTCTTTCTTTTTTGTCATATATGTATTTATTTTTGGGAATAATTTCAAAAAATCTCTGAACTTTCAAAAATGATTTAAAAAACCTCGACTTTTTGAAAGGTATATTTAATCTTAAATTTTTGTTGACTTACTAAAAAAACCATGAACTTTTGTTGACTTACTAAAAAAACCATGAACTTTTGTTGACCAAGCTATTTTAACTCCGCTGTTAATTGACTTAAGTGTTTGTCTAAACCTTATTTAACTCTCTATTTATTATTTCCGTTAATCATAAATTATATGAAAAACGACTTGTTTCGGTTACCAAGACCCCCAAATCAATAAACCCTAAATCAAAGTCTTCAGCTTCTTTTCTCATTATTTTCTTTCCTCTCCGTTTGTTGTCTTCCCTTAATTGATTCAAAAATGTTTGCTTAATAAGCATTATTGTTGTTTATGTGCGCTTTGTGTGATCGAAGAGGATACTATGCGATCTTTCTCCACCAAAATTGTTAAAATTTTATTATTCTCTGTCTTTATATATTGGTATTAACAATCATGACTTGCTTTTATATTTATCAAGAATAGCATGGAAAATCTCATCAACAATATAAAAAGATACAGAAGTAAACATATGAAACACTTAGATTAAAACGGACGAAAACATATGGGAGTGATTGACTAAACATTTTGTACGCTCAAACTAAGGTATGAGAATGTGTTGGAATTTGAAGTTGTTTTTTTGTTTGTTTTTCGGTTACTTTTTCGTCTAATAATTGTGAGTTCTAATACAGGAGCTAATCATGCCTCTGTTTTTACTTTTTATTATTTGTTTCAGTTATGTATCTTGCTCATAAATTGAGCGTTTATGTTGTAAGGCTATTAAACTATTTTCTCTATTATCAAATTATAGATATTATTCTTCAGACTTCAGTTTCTCTTCTATTTCCTTTATCTGGTATTAGAGCAAAACTTTGTGTGTGTTTGAGAGGAAAGACACCACACGAGCAATGGCAGACACGGGAGGCTTCACTACACCTGCAATACCGAAGTTTGATGGAGACTATGACCATTGGAGTCTAATCATGGAGAACCTGCTTCGATCCAAAGAGTATTGGACTGTCATTGATCCTGGATTTGAAACTCTGAGGAGAATTGAATCACCCAACGCAGCACAACAAAAGGAGCTTAATGAGGCAATTCTCAAAGATCTCAAAGCCAAGAACTATTTGTTTCAGTCGATTGACAAAACCACTCTTGAAACGATCACTCAAAAGGAGACGGCAAAACAATTGTGGGACTCCATGAAAACTAAGCATCAAGGGAATGCGAGAGTGAAGCGAGCACAACTCTAGAAGCTAAGGAAAAGTTTTGAGGCCCTGGAGATGAAAACCGGAGAAGGTGTGAAAGGATATTTCGGACGTGTCATGGAAACAGCAAATGATATGCACAATTGTGGAGAAGCGATTGATGATGTCAAAATTGTGGAGAAGATACTTCGCAGTCTAACAACCAACTTAATTATGTTGTTTGTTCAATCGAAAAATCTAAGGATATTGACAGTCTTTCTATCGATGAGTTGCAAGCTTCGTTGGAGATACATGAAGGCAAAGTCGTAGAGAAAACAGTTGAGGAACAAGTCCTACAAGTCGAGAATGAATCATGGGGCCGAGGACGAGGCATATCAAATTCTCAAAGAGGTGGAAACAGAGGACGTGGAAGAGGTAGATCATTTGTGAATAGATATGCCATCAAGTGCTTCTGATGTGGAAAACAAGGTCATTACCAATTCGAGTGCACAAATGAAGAGAAAGATGTCAACTATGCTGGGTTTGATGAAGAAGATGAGCTGTTGTTAATGGCTCACGTGGACTTAGATAAATCTGGAAGAGATGGTGTGTGGTTTCTCGACTCCAGGTGCTCAAATCACATGACGGGAGAGAAGTCTTGGTTCGTGGAACTAGATGAAGGGTTTACACACACGGTTCATTTAGGGAATGGCACGAGATTGTTGGTCCAAGGAAAGGGAAAAATCAGAATTGAAGTAGAAGGGATCATACAAGTAGTAAGTGATGTTTACTATGTTCCAAATTTGACGAATAATTTGTTGAGCATTGGGCAGCTGCAAGAAAAGCAACTAACGATTATGATAAAGAATGGAGCATGTAAGATTTATCACAATCAACGTGGACTGATCGTGGAGACACAAATGACATTAAACCGAATGTTTTGGGTCTATGCAAAGAAGAAGCCTGTATCAGGACGATGTCTTAAGATGGAGAGTGGAGACTTGGAAACTCTCTGGCATCAACGTTTTGGGCACTTGAGCAACAAATCTCTCTGGATTATGCAAAAGAAGGAGATGGTAAAAGGATTACCCATCCTTACCGATGTATCACAAGTTTGCACTGTTTGCAATGTGTGTAAGCAACAAAGAGGAAAATTTCCAAAACAAAGTAAATGGCGAGCAACAGAGAAGCTAGAGCTGGTTCATGCGGATCTCTGCGGACCAATAACTCCAACCTCTAATAGTGGTAAACGTTATTTAATGGTCCTTCTTGATGATTTCTCTCGCAAAACATGGATATATTTCCTTACAGAAAAATCGGAAGCCTTTGAAAACTTCAAGACTTTCAAAGGCATGGTTGAAAAAGAAGCTAAGATTGTGATCAGAGGTTTTCACACAGATAGAGGTGGTGAATTCACATCTGACACTTTCCACAAGTTCTGCAAAGAACAAGGCATACGACGTCAATTGACTGCGGCTTACACTCAATAGAACAGAGTGGCGGAGAGGAGAAATCGCACAATCATGAACATGGTTCGTTGTCTATTGTCAGAGAAATAAATGCCAAGGTCGTTGTGGCCTGAAGTAGCCAGATGGACAGCTCATGTTCTGAACCGGAGCTTCACCAAAGCTATAAAGGACAAGGTTCCTGAAGAAAGATGGACGGGAATCAAACCAAAGGTTGATTATTTCAGGGTATTTGGGTCAATTGCTCATGTACATATACCCATTCAGAAGAGAATCAAACTTGATGATCGAAGCCATAAATGCATTCTTCTTGGAGTTAGTGAAGAGTCCAAAGCATACCGCTTGTATGATCCTGTCACAAAGAGAATCGTTGTGAGCAGAGATGTGATATTCGAAGAAGATGCAAAGTGGGACTGGAATATAACCACATTAGAGTAGAATGAGCTTGTTTGGGGAGATGATGATGATCTCAGTGAAGGAGATGAGACTGATGAAGAAACAGAACGTGAAGATACATTAGTTGGAGGAGAAACAGAAGCTGTTGCAGACCCTAAAGAGCTTACTGGGCCTGAAATCATGACTGGACCTAATATGCAACATGATGGGCCTAACCTAAGAGGTGGCACATCAGAAAGACGTTGACAAAAGCCAGTGTGGATGAACGATTTTGTAACTGGTGAGGAATCGAATGAAGAAGAAGAGAGCTTGATGAATTTTGCTATGGTTTTTGCTTTGTCTGTTTTCAGTGATGATCCGGTGAATTTTTATGAGGCTGAAAAGGACGAGAAGTGGATCGAAGCAATGAAATCAGAAATTCAATCAATTGAGAAGAGTCACACTTGGGAGCTCGTTTCTCTACCTTCTTATGCGAAGAAAATCAGAGTTAAGTGGGTCTATAAAACGAAGCTGAATGAAAAAAGGGGAAGTGCAGAAGTGTAAAGCTCGATTGGTGGTCAATGGGTATGCTCAAACTGCTAGAATTGACTACACAGAGGTGTTTGCACCTGTGGCTCGTTGGGATACAATTTGGAGCATTCTAGCTGTTGCGGCACAACAAGGTTGGTTAGTTTATCAACTTGATGTTAAAAGTGCTTTCCTGTATGGAGAGTTAAAAGAGGAGGTTTACGTTGAACAACCAGAAGGATTAATCAGAGTAGGGGAGGAAGATAAAGCTTATCGATTAAGAAAGGCTCTCTATGGCCTAAAGCAAGCTCCACGTGCTTGGTTTAGTCGAATTGAGGCCTATTTTGAGAAAGAAGGGTTTCAGAAGAGTAATTACGATCACACTCTGTTTTCAAAGAAAAGAAATGGAAAGTTATTGGTGGTAAGTCTTTATGTTGATGAGACTGGGAATGATGAACTTCTATGCGCAGAGTTTAAGGTGTCAATGCAAAAAGAATTTGAGATGACATACATGAGGAGAATGAAGTTCTAGAGGTTCATCAAAGTGACAAAGGAATACACATATGTCAGGCGAAATATGCAAAAGAAGTTTTGGAAAGGTTTCACATGTGGGATTGCAATGCAGTCAAAAATCCGATTGTACCTGGTGCAATTATTACGAAGGAAGGACAAGGAGGAGTCGATTCAACACTCTACAAACAACTTGTTGGATGCCTAATGTATCTCACGGTAACAAGGCCTGACTTAATGTTTGTAGTTTGCTTGATAGCTCGTTTTATGGCAGAACCTAAGGCAGAGCATATGATGATTGCAAAGAGAGTACTAAGGTACTTGAAGGGAACGATAGAGTATGGGATTTTTTATGGGAGATCTCGAATCACAAGTCTGGTGGGTTATATAGATAGTGATTATGCTCGTGATTCTGATGATAGGAAGAGTACTTCCGGGTATGTGTTCTTAATGAATGGAGCTGCAATATGTTGGAGTTCAAGAAAGTAGGACATTGTTACTTTATCGTCTACTGAGGTAGAGTATGTCGCAACAACTTCAGCAGCATGTCACTGTGTTTGGTGGAAGGGAATGCTAAGAGAACTTGAGGTTGTAAACGAAGACTGCATTGACATTTTGTGTGATAATAGTTTTGCAATAAAATTGTCAAGGAATCCGGTTATGCATTGCAGAACCAAACACATTGATGTCAGGTACCATTACTTGCAAAACTTGGTAATTGATGGAAAACTGAAATTAGTTTTTTGTGGAACAAATGATCAAGTTGCAGACATTATGACCAAACCAATCAAGCTTGATCAGTATGAGAAGCTTAGGCTTTGTCTTGGAGTTAATAGAATGGAAGATTAAACTATTGCAGGAGAGTTACAGTTTAAGGGGAGGAATTAAGTTGGAATTTGAAGTTGTTTTTTTGTTTGTTTTTCAGTTACTCTTTCGTCTAATAATTGTGAGCTCTAATACAGGAGCTAATCACGCCTCTGCTTTTACTTTTTATTATTTGTTTCAGTTACGTATCTTGCTCATAAATTGAGCGTTTATGTTGTAAAACTATAAAGCCATTTTCCCTGAAGTCTCTCTTCTATTTCCTTTAGAATGAACATAATAAACGAACACTTGGATTAAAGTTAGAGAAAACATCCTAATTAAAATAGAGTAGACAAAACCAACATAGTGTAAAAAGTTTTAAAAGCTGGAAAAGTCCGAGAGTAAGCATCTTAATTAAAATAAAAGTGACCCTGAAGTTCAAGAACAACATCAAACATTAGAAGTGGCCTTGAGAACGAGGATCTTTGTGTGCCTTGAGAACCTTGTCCACACAAAACCTCCCTTGGTTCCTGATTAAAAGAAAGATTCATGATAAAGTTAGTCAAAGTTCTTAATGACAAACATGAAATTTTAAGCTTGAGTTTTTTGGAGACAAATGCTCCTGGAGACAAACAATTGTTAGTCAAAATTGAGAAATGGAGAGACAAACCTGAGTTTTTCTTGGTCGACCTCTTGGTTTTTTTGCTAGATTACCATGCTTTTCATTACTACAAGACGCTTTGTTACGTCCTTCTTCCTTACAATTTGAACATGGTATGACTCTAAGACGGCGTGATAATTTATTGCTTGATGAAGACGTTGATTCATATCTTCTTTTCTTCCTTGCATAGTTACTAGGCCTACCCGGATTACCTTTTCTCCATGGTGGTGGCAAGACACCTAATCTATTCAACCTAGGCCACAAAATCATTCTTTGTATATGTCCAATGCCATCACTATAAGTCTGACGCCAAGTGTTTGATGTATAATAATCACTCACATAATCGTCAACTTTCAGTTTCTTTTTTATAATAACTGCTGCTCCATGGACACAAGGTATTCAGTCAGTTGTCATTTCCTACAACCACATGTGAAGTTATTCATATCCACTCGGTAACTAGTCCCGCCCAAGTCCACTTATATAAGTTGTTTCTGGCCATGAGTATGGTGTAAGCTTGGGAACCTTGTATCATTTCTCTATCTCATCATGCGCTCTTTTGGTGAACTTCGTCTTTAACTTCCAGCCAAGATGGCTCTTTCCTCAGTCCTAACCATACATTGTCTTCAAATATCTTCTAACAAATCCAACAGAGGTTTTTTCTGGGCTTGACGAATTGTTCTATTGAACGACTCGCATAGATTATTCAAATTGTCATTGCAACATGTACCTTCCCGAAAAAAATGCTCTAGACCATGACATAGGATTCATGCGTTGTAGAGAATCATAAGGTGTCAGATTGTACTTTTGTAATGCATCCATGTTAGCTGCATACTCCCCTTGAGTGTAACTACGTGCAATTCTCCAAAACATTTTTTGTAGTTCCATGTCATATCTATCTTTCTTCCAATTATCCATGATGTGTCTAGCACATTGACGATGTTCAGCTTGTGGAAAGATATTGTGGAGAGCTTTGACTAGACCCTAGAGAAAATAAGAAACCAAACTGATGACAAAACTAATGTAATCCACATGACTGATAAGTGACTACAAAACCAATTGAAATATACCATGTAATGTAGCTTACGTAACTAATGACCAAATTATTGATTCAAAGAAGCAAAAACTCCAGAGAAAAATCGATTAAAAAAAGCAAAATTAGAGACTTGTACCAACTTATATATAATTAAGTACAAAACATATTAAAAAGAAACTTCTGATGTAACTTACGGTACATGTACAAGTACTAATAAGACTAATGAGAAAACATATAATTAATGACCAAATTATTGATTCAAAAAAGCAAAAAGCCATAGAATAGCTAATACATTGTCACCTTTTGTTTGTCTGAATGATAGTTACATTTCTTCCATCACCAATTTCCAAATTAACCAAAAGAATTCTGACAAACCAATTCCAATTTGTGTCATTCTCTATCTCAACTACATCCCAAGCTATTGGAACAATCCTATTATCTCCATCTCTTCCTACAACAGCTAGAAGATGTCCATTTAAAACTGCACCGTCTAACCCTATGATAAGTCTATACATTTGTTTCCAAGACTCTCTTTGTGCCTTAAAAAAAATAAAAAACCGATAAAATCTTTGTTTGCTTCCAACGGTTGGACCCGAAATAGTCTCAATCTCAAATGTGGAATACCGATTAGACTGTAAAACCTCTGCTTGATAATCTCATATAAGTTCGAAATGAGCTTCATGACTTGCTATTCTTTCTTTGGCCAATTTCGACTTTGCTTTCCCACATAATTCTTCACTAACTCCAAGATTATATTTCCACTGCATCTCGGCAACCATCTCAACAATTTAGAATAACCGGACCTCGGATAAATATGTTCATTAACAAAGACTTTTATTTGCATCTTTTGAAGACTCTTTTCATATGAGCAATAACATATCCATGGACAATTTACATCCGAGGCAGAACATCTAGCACCAATCCTTAATGTTTCCGACTTGTAAAGCTTACTATCATATTTAGATTTTGGAGAATACCTTAAAACAACTCTTTTAAAATCTTCTGGAGAATTGAAACTTTTTCCCAATTTCAGCAGATCATTCTCATTCTCGGGCTCTACTCTCTCACCATCACACTCACCGGCACCAGCTTCATCGTCGCCGGAAAAATAAGGATCAAAAATCTTTTCATCCTCCCATATGTCACCACTGTCATCACCACTCAGCATGTTCTCATCTCTTACGCTCTCTCCAAAAACTACTTCAAAATCTTCACAAATTTCCTCTTCAATCCCTATACGATTTCATCTTCCTCTTCACATTCTTCTCTCTCTAGCCGAGACGCAACTTCTTCATCACATCCCTCCTCTTCTGTGTCGTCGTCATCATTCTCATCATCACATACAACAACACAACCATTCCTAGTTAGCACTTGGTTTTCGTGCTCTCTATCTTCAATTTCACGCTCTGGATTTGAGCTTTCTCTCCCATCACGAACTGGGTTTCGAAAGTTCTTCCTATTCACCATTTTAATTTCGAAAATCTAGAGTATAATGAGAAGAAGTCTCGTAGTTTGTACTTTGAGAAGAAGAATGGGAAAAACTCTCCTAGTTGAAGAAAATTAGAGAAGGAAGTATGAGAGAGTCGTGAGGCTTGATGGTAGAGGTAGATTAGAATGAAATGCGTCGTTTTCCTTTAAGTAATGATTAACGAAAGTTATAAACAATGTTAAAATGGGTTTATACGGACAGTTAAGTCAATTAATAGCGGGGTTAAAATTGCTCCGTCAACAAAAGTTCATGATTTTTTTTGGTAAGTCAACAAAAATTTAGGATTAAATATACTTTTAAAATCTTTGGGGGGGGGGTTTTTTCAACCATTTTTGAAAGTTCAGAGTTTTTTTGACATTTTTTCCTACGTAAAAATTCTTGCAGTAATAATTTTTTAAGATTATATGTATTCTGTTTGTTTGTTTGAAACATAATATCTAAAAGTTCATATATTGATAATTTTTTAAATTATTTCAATTGAGATTCAAAAATAATTTTTTTCTTTAATTTTATGTAGTTTTATTAAGGTTTATAAGGCAGTTTATAAACTTTCATTAAAAAAGTAGGGAACCCACTTTCAAAAACTTAACCTTACCAATTTTTACCAGACGGAACCCAAGAGAATTTAAACATATTTATTTTACAATTTAAAAATAGTTTTATCAGAAAATAACAGAATGATGAAAAATTTCTATATTTGAAAATTTATCTTTAATTTTATTTGGTTTTATAAAGGTTCATAAGATAGCTTATAAACCTTTATAAATAAACTAGTAGACCTACTTACTAAAAGTAAATCTTACCATTTTTTACTAGAAGGAACTCAAGGGAATTTAAACTTATTTTTTTTACAATTTAAAGATAGTTTTATCATAAAACAACTGAATGTTGGGAATTTTATATGTTCAAGAATTTTATATTTATTTTATATTATTAAGGTTTGTAAGACAGCTTATAAACCTTCATAAACAAAGTAGTGGACCTACTTATTGAAAGTAAACCTTGCCCTTTCTTACCAGACGGAACTTATTTACAATTTAAAGATAGTTTTATCAACTGAATGTTGAGAATTTTACATGTTTGAAAATATTTCTTCAATTTTATTTGGTTTTATTAAGGTTCATAAGGTAGCTTATAAAATTTAATAAACAAACTAGTGGACTTCTCTGAGAATTTTGTTTGGATCAAACATAAATATTTTAAGACATAATAAACATCCTTATAATTATTTTAAACATTCAACATAAGTACGAAGTCTACAGAAACAAAAAAAAAACTAGAAACTTCTTTATATAATCTCATTTCGAATTTATTCCAAACTAGATGATTGCCCGTGCGTTGCAAGAAATTAAAGTTTTTGTAATTTAATTATATTGAATTTCAATTTCAAAAATGCAATGTATTTTTATATTTTTTAGGTTTTGTAATAAATGATTTTGCTATCTGACTTGTATGTATTTTTTAGTTATTTCTAAAATTTTGAGTACTTTTTTTATTCATTAGTTTTACTATATGCTATTTGTATCTATCCATTGCACAAGGTTAAAACTTTTTTGTAATATAATTATATAGAAGATATATTTTAAAATAAAAATTATTTTCATAATTTCTGGTTTTGTATCCATCTTGATTTTATTATTTCACTTCTGTTTGTATTCTTTAATTATTTCTCGAATTTTGAGTACTTTTCTTATTCACTAATTTTACTATATGCTATTTGTATTTATGTGTTGCACATAACTATAATTTTGTTGAATTATATATACATATTTTTAGTTTAGTCAATTTTTTAGTTTAGTGTATGAATAATTAATAAACAAAATATTAGGTTCAATTAGTTTATCAAATTATACTATAAGTATTTTCAAAGTATAATATTTACTTTTTATTGTATTTATTTAGGTTCATATATTTTTTATGTGTCAGGTAGTAATAAATCTCATATATATATATATATTATCTTAAACATATATATAGATCTATTTGTTTATTAATAATTCAGAGTTTTATAATATAAATTATTTTATTTTTAAAATATATATCTATATTGTCGGTCTATTTATCTCTCAAGATTATATAGGTGTATATATTTTGTTAATTGTGTAAACTAAAAAGCAGAAAAAATATTGAAACTTGGACCTAATTTAGTCTATTAGTTTATTATGTTGTTAAATACGGACCCAATAAAATGAAAACATTTTTTCTACAAAAAACAATACTATTGGGCCATAAAAAAAACAACAAACTATCCTTTTAAGATCTTTTCATTTTTCTGCAAACAAATTTTAACTTTGCTGTCTGCAATTCACCTTCGACGGAAACAATGATGAAGACAATTTTTCTTTAGCTCTTTCTAAATCTAATTATATTCTTTCTGATATTGAAAAATTTCTTCTATCTAATTAAAGTATAAGTAATTTCAAAGTACAATATTTAATTTCTATAAAAATCAGAAAGTCACAGATATTGCGGTTTAGTTTTCTTTAATATTGTGGTTTTAATTGTTCAACAACAGATCTGATTTGTTTTTATGTAAGTTGCTAATTTCTAATTTTCTTCAAAATTAAGAAGGTAAATTCATATTATTTTGCATGTGTATTTAAAATGATTGTTTCGTTCTTTTATGTACAGAAACAATCGGGAAAATCATATGATATCTTGTCTTTTCATACACAAAAACGTATGATATATTTAATTTTCAAAAAAATATGGATCATAAAACTAAGTATTCTGTCTTATTTCAATAAGGATTCTAATCAAACATTTCATTTTGTAATGTCGTAATTATTAGTTTTTCTTTGTTTTAATTTTGCAGAAAAGAGAATTTGTAATCAATATTATTATTTTGTTCTAAGGTATGAATCACGATAAAGAAAGTCGAATGACACAGCCTACCAAGCACATCAATTTTGTACGCTTTCTTTAAATTACCCTGAAATATATATATTATTTTTTGAATATGAAATCCCTAAAAACTAAATAAGACATTGACGGAAACAAAAACTAAAGAAGACATATAAATGATACAGATATAATATACTATTAATATGGTATATTTACTTTAAAGAATATCTTTGATAGTTGTGTTTATATACTAAATCAATATCATTATTCTTTTTGAAGGTTAGAATCTTGATATACACGACCGAATGAGAAAGCCTACAAACTACATCAATTTTCTAATCTATTTAGTCCTTCACTGGCAGCCAATATAAGGTAACAATATTTCTATTATCTTGAAATTCTGTTTTATTTTTGGACAAAGAAATGTTTAATACTTAATTAATTTATTTCAAAATAAATAATGAACCATAAATTGTAGGGTATTTCTAAAAAAGAGACAAAAATTATTATAGCAAATAAAAAAAACAAATCAGTTCCAAACTAAAAATCAATTCCTACGTAAGTAGCTTCTGTCCATAAGACGGTTCACTTCATAATACCACAAACAACTCTTACACACCTTATCAGTTTTTATATCTTCGACTTCTAAATCTGTTGCATCTTCTTTTTGTTGACATGAACACTTGTCTTTGATATATGTATCCATCAAAGACCAAAAAATAATTGGACAACGTGTTTCGAGATGAGGGCTAACTCTATCATGAACAATATCAAGTTCATCATATGTTTCTCTTAACATGGTCTTGATTAAAGAAGACATAATTTTATTACCTTCAATCTTTGTTGCTCCTCCAAGGCAAAGTAGAGTAACACCATAAACATATTTGGCGTTAGTAACACCTTTTTCGGAAGCATCACCTAAGTATTGTCGTCCTTTTTGTCTTTCTTCAGAATAAAATAAATGAATTATTCCCATCCTGTAAAGAGCTTCAGGATTGCCAATATCACATAACTTATAATAAATCAAAAATTGATCAAAAGGAGTTATCTTTGTAGGATCGAATTCATATTCTTTTAAAGAAAGTTTAATCAAAACATCCTTCTGGTCACATATAGTTTGAAACAATTTTGAAACAGATTTTAGGTTTAGAAACGAAGACAAAGATGAGGAAGCTAAAAGTATAGCAATCAATGTCAAAAGCTCATCAGACAAAAAATTTAAAGAATACAACATGGCTGTAAGTATATTAAAGAAAAATAGTTTTAAGAAAAATGTCTAATGAGCAAAAACAGATTTGGGACTGATATTAAGCTTCTCGTTCTAGTATATATATATATATATAGTGTAATGATTTAATCTAATAAGAAAAAATTCTTTTTCGAATATATTAACGCAAAAATAGAAATAATATAATTGTGAATAGTTGTTCGATTTATTTCCATTAACACAAACTATTATTATGGTAGTTTATACAAATTAGAAAATGTCATTTATAACATAACTTCTATGGAGTATATTATTATACGTGTGGGGGCAGTGGGTTAACTCTAAGCCATATTCATTCGATTGATATAGGAAACTTCATATTGCAAATAAGAAAATTAGATATATTTTGTAAACACTAATATATTATATATTAATCACAATTTTTAAAAAATGTTAATTATATATTTAAGTTACAATTCTATTAAGATTATAACGACTTAAAATTTGGTAATAAAATAATTAAGTTTATACGTAATAGAAAACTAATATAGTAGAATCTATTTATTAAATATTATATATAATAGTTAAAATACCATGTTTTACATTTAGAAATAAAATATAAAGAATTATAAATGTTAAATTTAATGTTGGTCTAAATATTTATATTTTATGTCGTAAAAGTTAGTTTCACATGTTTATTTCTTTTTTTAACCAAATATAAAATCCCTAAAAACTAAATACGACATTAAGTTAATTAAAAAAAAAATCATCATGACATTACAAATTATAAAATCTGATAAATAAAATAAAGATATAACTTAATTTAGTATTAAAATTTCAAATAAAACCAGATAACATAGAACATCAAAATTAAGTAAAAAAGGAACAACTTAATTATAAGACCAAACTAAAAAGATATCAACTTGCAGCTGAAAATCTCTTCCTATGCCTCTTTCTCCTGCCCATGAGACGCCACACTTCAAAATCCCACAAACAATTCCTACACACCGAATTAGTTTTTATATTTTTATCTTCTGGAACTTAAGATTTTTTGTCAGGAAATAAACACTTGTCTCTTGCATATGAATACATCAATGACCAAAAAAAATCACAGGGCTACGCGTTTGGAGATGAGGACGAACTCTATCGTACATTCGATCAAGATCATCAAAAGTCTCTTTTAACATAGTCTTGATAAAATAAGATAGAAATCTATCACCTTGAGTTTTTGATGTTCCTCCTAAACACATTAGGATAATACCACAAACATATTTGGCATCAACAATACCCTTTTCAACAGCTTCATGTAGTAATCTGAGTCCTTTATCATGTTCATCGCAATAGAAAAAATAAAGGATTCCAAACCTATAAAGAACTTCAGGATTTCTACTTTCAAATAAATTGTTATATCTTTCAAAGTAATCAAAAGGTAACTTTTTTTTTTGGTATCAAATTGAAGCTCTTGTAGAGAAAGTTTAAGCAAGACATGCTTCTGATCACATAGCTCTCGAAATTTTTTTGAAACAAATCGTAGGTTTCGAAAAAATGATAAATAATATTCTGCTAAAATTATAACAATGGTGGTCAAAATATCATTGGGTAAAAGGTTAAAAAATTCGGGCATCGTTGAATAAAAAAGTGGGTGATGAATGTTTTTATATTCCAATCCTATTTTTAATAGTCAAATTATCACTATCCCGCATTACAAAATTCAAAATATGGAAAATATACTTTAATGTCAAAATGGAAAATATCATGTTTCAATTATAGGAAACAAATATACATAATAAAAGTGTGTGAGTCAAAATATTTACATTTTTAATCGGCAAATCAAGTTTTCTATTCTGATACATTAGATAGCCTAACTCACCATTATGTTTCTATACATAGAATATATACATTAATGACAAATTGAAAAAATCTAGCCCGTATAATAATAGTAATATCCTATTTAATTCATTTATTTTATATTGGTTCTTATATAGAAGATTGCAATTAAATTACAAAGCATATTTATAGACAATGATTTATGGCAATGATTTATTACGGCATGATTACCGAATTACATAAGTAAATATAGAAGTTATAAGACATTTAGTACTGATATTTTTCGAATTAACTAAAAGTATACATATTCTTTACTTAGTTATATTAGATAACTTGCGATCATCTCTAATCATGTTTATTACACTTTACAAAAAATATAGAATATGTTTTAGTGACTTCGTTTCAATTGATGATGTAAGTGAATTCAACAACTTAAATATGTTTCTATTATCTCACAGTAAATACTATGTTAATTGGAAATGGTCAAATTTTGTATCGGCATATTTTCAGTGTTCTCAATCTGTATAATTAAATAAAATCCATAAAATGTTGTAAAATAGAATATATATATTTTTTAAAAACTGATAAATATTATTATAGATAATTTTATTACCTTTCCAACAGACTCGACTAAATCGGCCGCATAACGATTAACAATTTGCTGAGCAATGTGATCAAACATTAAAAAATATGATTCCCCTGAATCATAACCAACTTTTACAAAAATGTAAAACTTACAAATTATTTATGAATTATAAAGTATGAACAAAACATATACATCAATCTTAATCATCACTCACAATATTTAGTCAAAGTTAAAAAGGCTTACTTGGGAACCACATTAGTAATATTTGATGTACATGTTGTACAATACCACATTCGATTCTCTAAAACTTCAACACCATTATCATCAATCTCCTTCATAACAATCAATAGGGAATACTTTTGTTGCATTTCCTACAACTTAAATAACACCACCCGTAATCACTATCAATATCAAGGATAGAAACCATGGTAACATATGATCCAATCTACATAGTTAAAAGATATGTTGTTAATAAATAGACACAACTACTATATTTTATATATATAATAAAAATGATTAATTAGTTATATTAAATTACATTTGTTGTATTGGCAAGTTCAAATCGTTTAAAAAATTCAACCGGGACAATTGTAGATGAATTTTAAGCTAACTCACTTGATGAAGGTGCAAGCAACTATTTGAAATCCATTATCCTGGAGACTAATATTACAAAAACTACCATTTAAATTAAATAAAAATAATTAAAAATGTTTATAAAGTAAAATATTACGTTGTTCGTAATGCCAACACATAAGGTATTGTGTCGTTATCAAACCACAGTTGTGTACATTCAAAAGCACTGGATACTGATATGTCATCTGCAATTATGCATTAGTCAATTATGCATTAATCATATATAAATAACAAATCTATAAAATATAGTTAGCATTACGAAGATCAAAATGGATTCGCTTCGTTTCTTTGCCATTAGTCTTAGTAATAAGTATAGGATCCCAATGGAATAGGTCCCTAATAATATCTGCTCAAACAAATTTAGTAGTAACCTGAGTAAATAATTTACGGTAAAACACGTTTTACTTGTAGTCATTAAAAAAAAGGTAATTAATAGAATATTAAAAATAATCTTCTAAATAAACTCACCAATTAAATAATTATCATCAAGATTACCGACAAGTACTTCATTGTAATCCGCAAACTTTAGACCATATAAATTGTTCGACAAGGGATCTGATTTCCTTACAGAAGTAGTGTATACAAATACAATCTTAAATTTATGTGAATTGGATCTATAACAATCGGTTGCTGGACACACTTGAAAATTACTGATTAACTTAGTCTTTGCCTTCTTTCAGAAGATTACTGAATTTTCCAATCAAATCCTTTTCAACTGTTCCTTGAATTTTTTATCCCTAAAAAATGATAAATCTTAATATATAAAAACATATATATTATTAAATAAATTATAGAGAAATTCAAATAACTTACTTGACCATCAACCAAAACCAGTTCAATTGTTTACCCATACTATTTGGTAAATGTTCTCCACAGTCGAACAATCTTAACTTTAATCCTCCATTGAGATCCAGCTGGTTTTAGAATGTCGATTGAATTGAACACCATTTCTTCTTTGCTTTGTTAGAAAATCTAGATTTTAAAAATTCAAAGATGAATTATAGTTTCTTGGCACTGATCATCTATCTATTATATAGAGTAACAATTTAATGCGAAATATATTGACACTTAATGTCATAATATTCGATTGTATTTATTTAAACTTAATGATTTCATAAATTGCGGATGTAATAGTTGTAATGATCCCATTTATAATCATGAAAAACAATTAATAACATAGCATATTTTACTCCTCAAAAGATTTCGTATCTGAAAATTATATCGCCAACCATTTAATATTGAATATGATTTAACAAATGATTTCTATATTATGTTCGTGCATTAATATCACAAATATATTTGAAATGATTCTGTTTGTAATCATAGTAACCGATTAATGATATAGTCTATTTATATCCAAAAATGATTTCACCAAATATCTAGTATTTAATATGATTTAACAAATGATTTGGATATAAATATGATTTATATCTCAAAAATTAATATGGTTTTCAATTATAGAAATTAATTAATGACAAATCTTAGTGAATTCCGCAAATGAGGTTTTCGAATTGAATACGATTTCGAAAATGAATACAATTAGACTTCCAAAAATGCCTTCACGAAAATGTCAAAAACTCATGCCACTAAGTGTAATATTTTCTACTTATTAGGGGTAAATCTAAAATTGAGTTTCTTTTTATTATATAGAAGATAAGCTCAATTCCTTCCCTTTTTCTGGTATTTATTATATTTCGCCTACATATAACAAAGTTTGGAATTGCATTAACTAAATTATTAAAAAGTATTTCAATATTAAAATAAGAGAATAATATGAATTACCTTAAGTACTCTAAAAATTTATGTACAATTTGCAGTATGCTTTTCACATTTTGTGCGGAGACCTTTGTAATTTCTTTTGGAGATTCATGCAATTTTATAATAAAATTTTTTTCCCATGCGCTATTGAGCTAAAGAACCTGAAATATAAAATTTGATCAAAATAATCATGTAAAACTTAATATGACAAATTTTAATGTAATAATGTACTCTTAAATTTCTATAGTATAAGCAATATAGTTAAATCATATACCAAGTTCCATGTACCTTTAATTTGTTACGCTCAACTGCTTATTCGTCTACTTCCAGTCCCGCTGGTTCATCTCTTTCTTTCGCCTGAGAAAACTAACATTTTTAAGATTTTTAAAACAAAATTTAAGATAAAAATATTTAACTAGAAAAGTTATATTTCGATATCATCAACTCCTTTCTTAGTCGTCTTTTATTTTATTCTAAACGTAATTCAATTACCTGATTTTTTGGATGCTCCTCTTCTTGTTTATCATGCTGCTCTTCTTGTTTTCATTGTTGTTCTTTTTCATTCTAATTGATATTATTAATATAGAAAACGTAAATCATGAAAAACCGAGACATTCATAATTAACAAAATCTTCAACTTTTCACAACTTTATAAAGATTTATCAATTTCCTTGTAAAACCTTACAAATCAATAAATTTAAAAACCTGAAAGTTGGGCAAGTTTTCTTCTCTTTCCCGATCCCCTTCTTCAAACTAATAGATATAATTAACATTTTTGTATGTATTTTTAACCTACCTTATAAATCATCATGGATAAATTAAATGATTTACATGGGAGTTTGGTTGTTGCTCTTCTTGATATTTTTTGTTGTTCCTTTTCATGATAATTGATATTATAAAGTGAAGAACATCTAAAGAAAGATATGAATAAATGAGTAACCCATAAACAAATATAATTTATAACATTTCACTATTTTATAAAGCTTATAACTTGATATACTTGAAAGCTTGACTATTGTTCTTCGATTTCCTCTGATTCATCTCTAGATGTTTTGCTTTGCTCTTCTTCTTCTGGTACCTAAAAGTTAATATTTTCATTTCCTTGCTCTTCTTCTGCTGGTACCTGAAAGTTTGGTATTTCATTTCCTTGTTCTTTTCCAGATGTTTTTACTGAAAGATTCTCCAACTTAACTAATCTGTTCATTATTTCCATTGTCAACTTGAGAATATTATCCATCTTTCGGGATAAACTGAATTGATCTTCACTAAAATCTTCTCCATCATCCACCTAACCTTGAATCCAATGCTTCCTTTTCAGATTAACACCTTTCAATATTAACTTGAATCCAATGCTTCCTTTCCCGATCCCCTTCTTCAAACTAATAGATATAATTAACATTTTTGTATGTATTTTTAACCTACCTTATAAATCATTATGGATAAATTAAATCATTTACGTGGGAGTTTGGTTGTTGCTCTTGTTGAATTTTTTGTTTTTCCTTTTCATGCTAATTGATATTATAAAGTGAAGAACATCTAAAGAAAGATATGAATAAATGAGTAACCCATAAACAAATATAATTTATAACATTTCACTATTTTATAAAGCTTATAACTTGATATACTTGAAAGCTTGACTATTGTTCTTCGATTTCCTCTGATTCATCTCTAGATGTTTTGCTTTGCTCTTCTTCTTCTGGTACCTAAAAGTTAATATTTTCATTTCCTTGCTCTTCTTCTGCTGGTACCTGAAAGTTCGGTATTTCATTTCCTTGTTCTTTTCCAGATGTTTTTACTGAAAGATTCTCCAACTTAACTAATCTGTTCATTATTTCCATTGTCAACTTGAGAATATTATCCATCTTTCGGGATAAACTGAATTGATCTTCACTAAAATCTTCTCCATCATCCACCTAACCTTGAATCCAATGCTTCCTTTTCAGATTAACACCTTTCAATATTAACTTGAATCCAATGCTTCCTTTCCCGATCCCCTTCTTCAAACTAATAGATATAATTAACATTTTTGTATGTATTTTTAACCTACCTTATAAATCATTATGGATAAATTAAATCATTTACGTGGGAGTTTGGTTGTTGCTCTTGTTGAATTTTTTGTTTTTCCTTTTCATGCTAATTGATATTATAAAGTGAAGAACATCTAAAGAAAGATATGAATAAATGAGTAACCCATAAACAAATATAATTTATAACATTTCACTATTTTATAAAGCTTATAACTTGATAGACTTTAAAGCTTGACTATTGTTCTTCGATTCCCTCTGATTCATCTCTAGATGTTTTGCCTTGCTCTTCTTCTTCTGGTACCTGAAAGTTAATATTTTTATTTCCTTGCTCTTCTTCTGCTGGTACCTGAAAGTTCGGTATTTCATTTCCTTGTTCTTTTCCAGATGTTTTTACTGAAAGATTCTCCAACCTAACTAATCTGTTCATTATTTCCATTGTCAACTTGAGAATATTATCCATCTTTTGGGATAAACTGACTTGATCTTCACTAAAATCTTCTCCATCATCCACCCAACCTTGAATCCAATGCTTCCTTTTCAGATTAACACCTTTCAATATTAACTTGATTATTGTTGCAAGCTCATCATTGTCTTGAATTGGATCTCCAATAATACGAGTTAATTGAAACTGTGAAAAGGAAAAAAATAACTAGAAATGCATTTACTAGTATTTATAAAGTCCTTTATAAAAATGTTTGAACTTGTTTAGTAATTACCTCTCTGGTCTTTTCAAAATTTGATATTTCAAGAGTTGATGGAGGCGCTTTTTTTCATAATCTATTGCATACATATTGGGCCTTGTTGATACTCATCTATTTTTCCGAGTTCATTTCCCAATTCTTTCACAGAGGTTAAGGCCCATAATTGTATTGCTAATGGAAAACCCGACAATCCATATAGGATTCCACTCAAAATCTCTACACTAAGCGATTCGACACATTCTAGCAAAGATTTATAAGCAATCTTACCCCACAGATAACAAGAAAATGATTTTAAATCTGAAGCTCTCTCCAAGTTCGATATTGGAACAATATTATTTGGATTGTTTGCTATCAAAACTCCCTCAACTATAATCAAACTTCTATAAAGAATCTTCTCATTTTCACTAAGATGACCACATTCGTTTTTTAACATCTCTATGAGATCATTTAACGTAATCCTATCTTTAATCCACATAATCTTTTCACTCTTCCTTTTTCTTTTTCTAGTAGTTCTCACAGTATCATCTCATGAAAGCCCAGTAACTAAGCTAAACTCACTTTCAGAGAACCTAATAAGTTGATCTCCAAAACAAAACCATAACTCTTTGTTACTTTTAACTAAGACCCTACTAAGAAAGAGAAAGTGTACCAGTCTAGCTGAGAAGTACATATTCTGGTTGTTTAAGACATCAATGATTGGACCCAAAAATGATTTCTTTAGTTTGTTGAAGCTACTCTTACCAAGTTGTTCTTCAACAAAATTGACTAACCATTCTGATCAGTGCTCGTTGATTCAATGAAATCTTGGTGGTTCTGTCCCATGTTCGAATAACCTTTTTGGACAAAGAATTCTATCCGTAGTTTCCATATCTAAAAAAAAGGAAAAAAAAATCAATCACAAAAACCAAAATATAACTATAATTCTTCTCAAAGTATGATTATTAAAAAAAATAAAACACTTTTATGCAGAAATTAGATGTTTTTATATATAAGGGAGAAGTGAAGAGGAAAAAACCTTTAACGATAGAGAAGATGGAGATGACGGAAAGACTATTTGGAGAAGATGGAGATGACGGAAAGACTATATGGAGAAAAAAAGGAAATGATGGAGAAGATTGATAAATGAAAGTTGAAAAAAAGTTAAAACCCTAGTGAGATAATCGCTCTCTGATGAAGACGGAAAAAAAGCAAAGCTTTTATGGAGAAGAGGAAAAACCTGTTCTAAAGAATAATGAATAATTATATATACTTAAAGAGAAATAAGAGGAAGAAGGAATAATTACTTTTTTTAAGATTTGGAAAAGATACACCATTTAAGCGTATGTCAAATTCTTTCATCATATCGTGTGTCAGATTCCTTCATCATATCGTGTGTCAGTTCAAAAATATATATCTATTAAATCTTATTATTTGATTTTTATCAAATCCATCGTGTCCATTATATTTATATAAGAGAACACAACAATCAATGATGCATATAACAATGCATCATTATAGCTAAATGATTTCCCATTAATACTGTATTTAACAAACATCTACCCACTCTAATTAAATGAGATATATATTGTTAGTAATAAATAAATAAACAATTTTTTTATTGTTTTACACATATTTATAAAATACCTCATAAAAATTCGTAAAACACCAAAAAAAAAATGATTGGTGTTGTTTAGGTATCTTTGGACCGAAGCAAACGAGATTGATTGATGTAGTTGTCTTGCTTCTTAAATAATATGAATAATTGTTTTAGATTGAATAAATAGAGAAAATTTATAGTTTTCCGATATTAAATTACATTACAATATAATTCTTCAAAATGCGTAAACAATCGTTTTGTAAAATTTATTTTCTATTGTTTTACTCATGTTTATAAGGTACTTTATAAATATTTATAAAAGGTGAAAAACTAAAACAAAACACATTATTATTTGATAACCTTAAGCTTTTTAACCAGATGGAACCCAAGGGATTTAAAACTTATTTCTTTTAGAATTTAAGATAGTTTACGAATAAAACATCTGAATGATGAGAATTTTTTATGTTTGAGAATTTTTCTTTAATTTTCTTTGTTTTTATGTTTGAATTGCAGAGAATTGAGAAGAGAAAGACCATCCTGAGCCAATCCGTTGAGCCTCTGTAGCGAAACTTTCTCCTCTCCTCCGTCTCCTCTCCTTGATTTACCGTACTCTTGTATCGCCTTGATATGTCCAATCGTCTTCTCGTACGCGTCTTCCCATTCTCTCTTCGTCTTCTCCACTTCAACAACAACCTCATCCATGTCTCAACTGCAAACTATATAAATCATAAAACTACAGATTTAACAACAATCGAAAGTATCAATCAACACACAAGAGGCTAATGAGTCACCGAATGCAATTTGTCAAAGGCTCTCTACACAGCTTATACTGATCATCACCAAAGCAAATTCATCTATCTCATAAGAATTTAAAAGGTTTACGTATGAATTATGATTGAATCACTAGATATACGGCGGCAGAAAGATTCAATTAATGCGAAGCACTACCTAAACTACGAGATTAAAGGTCTGAAGGCAGAAGAAAAAATAATGAGAACACAACAACTTTCATAAACAAAGTAATGGATCTATTTTTTAAAACTTTAAATCTTACCCTTACGAGACGGAACCCACGGAACTAAAACTTATTTATTTCACAGTTTAAAGATACTTTAAGTATAAAAAAAATTGAATGATGCTTTAATTTTTTTTGGTTTTATTAAGGTTTTTAAGGTATCTTATAATCGTTTATAAGCAAAATAGTGGACCTACTTATTGAAAGTAAATCTTACCCT
>OVAX01002440.1:0-23655 GCA_900406405.1 Lepidium africanum
AAAACCCTCTAAAACACTCAGAAGGTTCTTCATAAGCTTATGATCATGACTAATTCCTTCACTATGGCTGCCATCTTTAAGGTTTCCTGTATCTGTAACCCGGAGTTGTTCACCTTTTTTTAAAAATTCTCCATTCAGATTGAATACGTCAGGCATATATAGATGTCAAGACGTATTCTATCTGATCTGTCTGGTTCTTTGTATCTTGTAGGAAATTTTTTTTTAAGGCTTAAGTTGTTGCATTTTGCATTGGGATCTTATATCTTTACTCATATTGGCAGACTGCTAGCCTTAAAGTGTTGCTAGATGTGCTTCCTGTTGTTTTGAATGATGTAACCTTGCTAAGCAAATCAAATGCGGCGACTAAAAGCTCTCTGCTTCGCAAGTATTTGATCAAGTTAACTCAGAAGATAGGGCTTGTTTGTCTTCCTCATCGCTCACCTACCTGGCGCTATGTGGTACATATCTTTTACCTTGTAGAATAGTTTTCTAAAGAAAAACTTCCTCGTTGTGGTTTTTATATTATTTACTCTGTGTTTTATGTCCTAAATTGACATAATTTTTGGTAGTCATTCTCAATTAGTCATCGGAGACTTATGTATTGGATTACCTGCAGTCTCAAACCGCCTCTCTTTCTGAGAACATGTCTACTGTATCATCCCAAAGATTGGCGCCTGATCATACTGTGACTGCCGTCTCACAACCAGAAAGTTTGGATGACCAAGAGGATGAAGATATGGATGTTCCAGAAATCTTGGAAGAGATAATTGAAATGTTGCTCTCTGGATTGAGGGACACGGTATGTTTATTGGGTGATAAACTACTATTAGGCTGATAACCAAAGGTGGTTGAATCTACAATTAGATAACCACTTTATAATTAAAGTAAAAGTACAGGATGACTAATTAACACTCAAATAGATCTTTATTTCTTGACGCTATGGAAATCTATATGCCACATAAAGCTATGATGGTCTTAATATTATATCTCATGTGATGTTTTAGCCACATGAAACTTTCAACTGCTAACCAGACAATCTCAAATGTTAGTATTTGCAAGCATTGTCCTTTAGAAATTTACTATTTTTTGTGTAGGACACTGTGGTATCTTTGCATATGCTGGTACAAATTATCTTTAGTATGGATAATCAAAGATATGGGAACCATCTTGGAATCTACACCTTATCATCATAGATGTTTGAGCTTAATTTTCTGTTAGTGGAGAAAATTAACAAGTTCGATGGTTGGCATCATTATCCCTTATATTAAATGTTCCTGATGCACTTAATATTTACAGATAGCCACAAGTGTATGGCTGGGATTGTCCCTGCCATTGAGAAAGCACAGCTTTACCGTGGAAAAGGTGGAGAAATAATGCGACTGGCTGTCTCACGGTTCATCGAGTGTATCTCGTTATAGCATGTGACATTATCTGAGAGAACAGAACAGAACCTGCTTGATACCCTTAATGAGAATTTAAGACATCCCAATTCTCAAATACAGAATGCAGCTGCGAATGCTTTTAAGCAGCTTGTGCAGTCATATCTCGTTTGCAATGATAAGATTGGTGTTGATTTAGTATCGAAACACTTGAAGCATCTAACGGACCCAAACATAGCTGTTCGAAGAGGTTCTGCATTGGCACTAGGTGTCTTGCCATGTGAACTATTGACTACAAAATGGAAAGAAGACAACATCGATCTCCAGTCTTTAAAAAACAGTATGAATGACTTTGACTGATGTTTCTTTTCTCGCCAAACAGGCGAATCCTGAAGATAGGGATGCTCATGAATGCTGTGAAGGGACTCACATCTGTGTGTGAGACTCTTACTAGTGATCCTGAAAGCAATGACCTTTCTCTTTTTATTCTTATCAAGACTGAAGTGGTGGATACTTTACTGAAAGCTATTGATGACTATTCAGTTGATAACAGAGGTGATGTAGGTTCTTGGGTTCGTGAAGCTGCAATCCATGGACTTGAGAAATGTGTATACATTCTCTGTAAGAAGGTCGCAGCGTGTGATTCATCCTTGCTTTTGGATTCAAATCTTGCAAACCATTTGATTGGATGTATTGTGAAGCAAGGAATGGAGAAAATGGATAAAATAAGAGAAACCGCTGCAAAAGCTCTTCAAAGGATTTTGTATCACAAAACTGTTACTGTCCCTTTCATACCTCATAGAGAACCACTTGAAGAAATTATTCCAAACAACTCAAACTTACACTGGGCAGTATGCAGATCCTAGAGCCTTGTGTTGCTTCTTCTGTTTTAAAGTGTTTTACCTAATAGTAAGCTGTTTATTCTTTTTTTGTAGGTTCCGGATTTCTCTTTCCCACGTTTTGTTCAGCTATTGAAATTCCCTTGTTATAGCAAACAAGTAATGTCTGGATTAGTAATATCAATTGGAGGATTACAAGAGTCGCTTACAAAGGTTTCATGCAATACATTAGAGAAGTATGTGAAGGAAGATCTTAAACAACAAAGGTCTAGAGAATCTGCGATTTGTGACGACATCCTCTGGATACTTGAAGAGTACAAGAAATGTGACCGAGTTATCGTACCCTGTCTAAAGGTAAATACGGTACCATTAACCTCTAGCTTCTAGCTGTTATAGATCTTCATAAGGTTCGTTTTGTATGTAATCGTGTATCTTCGGGTTTGACGTTAGATTTGAGATTCAGAGCTTCGGAGAATGTCGTTGTTGAGCTGAGAGCTTGTGTTTCTTATACTACAATTTATTGAGGAAGAGAAATTAAAGGAGTCTGTGCATAGGTTAGTCTATTTTGTATTAATATGGAGAAGAAGAAGTTCGAAATTGAAAAATCCCAAATATATTGTTTTATTTTTGTATTTGTTGTTCCGAGTTCGAATTATCTGATTTGATTTTTTTTTTATCTCATGTAACTATCTAATTTTTATGTTTATTTTGGGATTTTGCTAATTTTGTAAATGTTTTTTTTTCTTATAGGCTTGAGAAAGAGTCAGGATTTTTCTTAATTACTAAGTATTTTGATGAGAAAGAGTCTGGAGAATGAGATGGAGTTGAGAAGTACTTTCAGATTTTACAAAGGTTGATGATAATTAACCGTTACACAATTTGAAGAATTCATCGAAGATATTACACAATTTGAAATTTCTCTGCAAAAACAAAGTTGAGTTGAAGACATTCCAGGCTACCAGAGACAAGATCAATTTTGTTAGCCACCATTGATATTCTCTTCACATCATTCCAATTCTTAAGCTTTGGCATTTCGTATAAACCATGACCAGCATGCACAATGAAATTATCTTTTTGCTTTCCAAAATCAGATGCGATCCACAAGGCCATCTCTCGAACAATATCATGCATGTACACTCTATTTTCATCCTTCTCCATTAGCAAAGATGAACAAACAAGATTACCGAAGATTTCATAACTTTTGTTCTTAGCCTTTTCCATACCTTCACATATCCAGTACTCTATCAAGTCACCTTTACGAATCGATTCATCTTTGGGAAATAAAGCACAATAGTGTAAAGATGATTTAACTTGCTCATAACTGTACTTCAAAATCGAAATAATTTCATCCTTTATCTCAAAAAAGGTAGCTACATTTGAAGTCAAACTATTAATTGCGTGATGCCATTCTTGAATTGTTTGTTTGCATGACATGGCTTCCCCAATGACATTTAGTGCAAGTGGTAGACCACGACACTTTCTAGCAACTACATTTACAAGCTCTAGTATGCCTCGATGACTTCCTAATGTTATCTCCCCAACTTTTTTCTTGAACAAATCCAATGCATCTTCAGGTGACAAGCATTGGACTTCCATCTGAATATCTACTCCCATGCGCCCATACACTTCTTGAGAACGAGTTGTGAAAACTACTTTACTTCCATTTTCTCTATTTGTAAAAGGAACTCCGATTTTCTACAGATCAACCTTGTCTATATGTCATCTAACAACAACACAAATTTCTTCTTACTTAAGACATTGTATATATCACATGCTTTTTGGTCTTCGTTTTTGCGGCTTCAATCCTCCCTATCAAAGCCTAGTTTCTTTGCAACCACTTCTTGAATCTTTTGGATTTGTAATTCCTTAGATACCACAACCCAAATCACAACATCAAAAACATTCCCTTTAAATTTATTATTAATTTGATCGAGAAGTGTAGTTTTCCCAACTCTCCCCATACCGTACATACCCAACAGACCCACTTGCTCGTCAATGAGACTTCTACACCATTTCAAGCACTAATTCTTGATTGGAAATTTTTGATTGGATAGGCCTTTCTACCACCATAGATATTGGAGCTAGGTCAACAACCACTTCAAAAACCCCATCAGATTTGAGATTCTTAACTTCCTCCAACTTCGCCAAAATATGTCGTCCATAAAGATAACTCAACTTCAGATTTATAGAGCAAAGCTCACAAAGACACAACCTTTGAAGCTCATCTATTCTAATACTAAGCAAACCATTAACTTGATTTTCAATAGTCTCAAAAAGCCACACCTGGATTTTGGCAAGCCTTCGTAAACCTCTATTCTCCTCTTTCTCCACCCTTCTCCACAAATCATCTCGCCTTGCCTTCAGCTCTTCCATGGTGGTCTCCAAGGCTGTGAGATTCTTCCCAATGTTGTGAATGTAAATCGCGTGAACACATAAACATTCAGTGACTTCATTCACATATTGATCACATGATAACGAGACAGAGTAGCAACCACCCATCGTTCCACAAACTCAGAGAAAGAAATTACACAAAGAAAAAAACCGTCTTGAAGAACTAAGTGAAAGTGAAGAGAAGTTGACGATCTGAGAAGATGAATGATTTTGCTTAACTATTATATCTTCACGTGAATTCGTAACTGACTGCGTGATATCCCGTAGAGCATTACTTTCTTTATTGGCTAAGGTCCATGCTTCTGATTCAACTTCTGCCCCCATAACTACATCTCTTGGGTCTTTATCACTGTTATTGAAAACTTTATCATTTCTCGCTCTCCAAAGATACCGTAAAACCCATGGGAAACTTTTATGATCTACTTGGTTAGGTACTCTCCAAAAGAGGTAATTAAAATTTGAGAAAATTGATGCACTTGCAAACTGTGAACCGGTCGGGATTTTTGATAAAGCCCACGCCTGTATCGCATGAGGGCATTCAAAGAGCACATGATTTATTGTCTCTTCTTGAGCCCCACAGCTATCACAACGAATATCACAATGAATTTTGTGACGTACAAGATTAGATTGAACCGGTAATTGTCCTGCTAAAGCTTGCCACATAAAATGTTTTAGTTTTTGAGGACATCTAATTTCCAAACTTTATTTTGTAGTTGTTGGATGTTAGGGCCCAAAGAAACCGGCGAGCACTGTGCAATATTTCTTTCTACCCAATAGCCAAAACGTACGGTATAAACTCCAGACTTGGTAAAATGCCATCCTATTTTGTCTAATGTATGTGCTCTTGGGATATGAATACCTAAAATAATAATAGCGTCCTGATTGTCAAAAAAATGTCTAACCAGAGTTTCTTCCATAGGCGGGACTGAGCGTCAATTAAATCTGAGACTTACAAATCCGGATAAATTGTTTGTGCCATACTTAAAGCTGGTCTTGGTAAAGTGTCAGGAATCCAGGGATCATACCACACACTAATTGTATCACCGTTCATCACTCTCTTGATCAAACCTTTCGATAATAAAGCTCGGGCTGAGATAATGCTTCTCCAACCATAAGAAGTAGAATAGGTAATCCTTTTCACCAATGGATTCGGACCCGAGTAGTAGCGGCCTTGCAAAACTCGTGCTAGTAAAGAATTTGGATTTGTGACTATCCTCCAAAGTTGTTTGGCCAATAAAGCCGAGTTAAGTTCTTCTATTGCTCGAAATCTTAAACCACCCTCATCCTTACTTTTACATAGATGTTCCCACTTCACCCAGTGAATACCTGTAGAGGATCCCGAATTATGCCACCAGAATTTTGCGATTGCCGCCGAAATTTTGGCCGTAATCGTCTTAGGTATTCGATAGCATGACATCACATATGATGGAATTGCTGTGAGCACTGACTTGATAAGGACTTCTTTTCCGCCCCTGGATAGAAACTTAGCAGACCATGAGTTTATTCTTGCTTCAATTTATGTTACTTATTTATGTTATCATATTCAAATGAACACTCAAAAGAGCATTGATGATGTACAATAACTTTCATATTCTTTAATTAATGAATTATGTTTGGTCGACAAAATAAAAAAAATCACACCACGTCATCAATACCTCCCCGCCATCTTGTTTCCGAAAATCAAGCTCTAAGAGTGATAGACAAATCAAACTAGTCTATAAATTCATATTTGTTTTGACGAATTTAATCATTTGCATCAAATATTCATACCAAATTATTCTCATTTCAAAATTATCCACACAATATCGATTGCTTTTTCAGATCAGAACATCAATCCGTTTTGAAATTTTTGAACTAAAATTTGTTATAATTCTGATATGAAATCGAATAGAATAATTAGCTTAAAAAGGACCGTTAACGATGGGCTTATAGTAGCGTGGTCAACGAAAAGGCTGTGATTAAATTGACAGTTTGAAAATTTGGGATTAATATGTCGTGTTTTGAAAGTTTAGGTTTTTTATGATATTTTTTTATTTTGACATAACGGCGGTTGTTGGAACCGGGTTTAGCACAAGGGAATTAACCGGTTCCTGAATAAAGATGAAGAAGACTGGACAAGGCTCCTTCGAGATTTCAAAGAGTAAAAGTACTTTGCCGAATGAATGTTTAGATGAGTTGCTCTTATTGCTTCTTGTTCACGTCCAAGAATGTGTCATTTGTTGAAGGACCCTTCCTCTATTTATAGAGCATAAAGGCGGTTACAAGTAAATTGAGATAAGGAAAATATACATATTCGAAGATTCTGTCTTATCTAAAAGATTCTCTACTAAATTTTCGGAAATTTTCCATTTCGGAATAGGAAAATTTCCATTTCTTTGCTGATGACTTGTCGTCCGACTTCCTTCAAGCTTTGCTACACTTCTGAGAAGGAATTCTTCCGACATGAATCGAATGTTCGAGTTGTGACTTTGGGTGTTTCTCCCAAGTTGAGTAATTAACGTGTTTTGGTCATTGTTTCCCGTGGACCAAAGTAGGATCTCGGATCCATCTCCAACAATTGTCCCCCCCCCCTCAGACTCAGAAAATTCAAGTTGGAATTTTTGAGTCAGAAAGTTACCTGCTTCTGGAATCTTCGGTCCACGTTTATTCCTGCGATTGGGTTATTTGAACGGTCACCTAGGTTTTCCGCATGTCTTTTTTACACACCGATTCGAGTTCCTCCTTTCCCCTATAAATAGTGCTTAATTTTTTTCACTTTTTACTTTCATCCGAGATTAATCGAGGTAACTTCTCTCTCTTGTTTCTCTTTCTACTTATTTTTCCGAGTTGAATTTGTTCGAATATAATGTCTTCGGGAAGGGATACTTCTGAGTCTATGTCCTCTAATTCTGACTCATAATCTGGTTCAGCTTCTAGTAGAAATAGCAATAGTAGTAGGACCCAAGACGACTTAGATGTTGTCGATATAGAAACTTATTATTCGACTACGGGAGAAAGTAACATGGACGATTGGTATGATGAGATCGATGTCGGCTAGTTTGTTATCAATCAGAGGAGACTTTCAAAGCTTTTCTCCTCGTGTTCTTCCATGAAGGACCTTAAGATTATTACCCCTGGGCTTGATGACCGACCTTGGAATCCTCCTAAAGGTTACGTTGCCATCTATGATTAGTAGTTTATGGAGGCAAAAATGTGGTTCTCGATTCTGGATCTTCTTCCGAATTATTGCAACCGTCGTCATATCGCAATGACTCAACTCGGACTTGCCGGAATTGCCAACATGGTGGGGATCTTAATCCTCGAGAGTGAGGCTGGTGTTCATGTCTCAGCTCGATTTTTTGAGGATATCACTGACTTCTGCGAGAGTAAAGGTGCCCAATCTAAGGGAACCTTTTACATTAGGGCTAAGTCTGGGCATAAACTCTTTGATGACCCGAATTCCAGGGTTACTAGTTGGACGAGGCATTACTTTTATGTTCCTATTGACGACGTCTGCCGTTCTTGCAGACCTTTTTCGTTTATTAACACTTGGAGGCGGATTCCTGGTAGTTCCCTAGGTATCATGGTATTCTTTTTCATTCTATTTTCTGAGACTTACTATTTGTCTTTCTTTCATGCAGTGAAGCCTCCTGTTGGTCGCCGCCATCTTCCTTATCACGAGGAATATATTCAGAAGCTCCACGAGGTTCCTTGTCTTAGTTTCAAACTTCTTTCTTCAGACTTTCTCGGGAAAACCGCATCTCGCTATCATTAAGGTAAAGAGATGTTATTTCCGTTTGCCTTTCTCGTTGAGAATGCACTCCTTTTGTCTATTTACTTGACCTGCCTTTTCTTTTAATCCATGATTTTTGCAAATCAAGATGGGCGTTGATGATTTTGTTATGCCCGATGTTTTTGGAAAACTTGACGATATCTTGGATAAAGCTTCGTCTTCTCCTTCTAAAGGTGGTGCTCTTCCACCTTTTAACTCTACTCCTGCTGGGGGTTCTTCTACCGAGATTCAGCCTCCTGCTTCCTCCGAGATCCAAGTCGTTGATAAGGAATCTCGGGGAAATACTGTTCCGGTCCCCGAGGCCGAGACTGACCCTATGGTCAGTAAGGGTTCTATCAGTTCCCAGTCTTCCAAGAAGAAGACAAAAACTTTGGTTAAGCTAGAGATCTTGAGTCTCCTACTGGTCCCTCTGCCTTGAAGAAAAAGGCTGAGAAAAAGAGGTCGGTTGTTGAGGCTTCTTCCAAAGGTAATGTTTCTCGCCAAGTCCCCTTTGCTAAATGTTTGTATGACGAGGTCATCAGTCGTTGCTTGGTATTACCAGGTCGTGCTTCTGCTCTCGAATCCGCTCGCGTGGTGCCTTAAAAGAGGAAGGATCCTCCTTTGGGTGAGGCTCAACTTGCCAAGAAGGGGAGGCCTGTTGTCCCGGTTTCGTCTGGGGACTTCAAATTTAGATATTCTTTTGAGGAGTCGGCCCTGTGAAGGATTGCGACGAGTCGGCTAAACTGTTTTGTTTTCTCAAGGAAACGTCAGAATTTCTTCCTCCTCTTTCTAATATGCGGAATCGGGAGGAGTACATTCAGACAGCGAGAGCTATGTTTTTGGTTAGTTCTTGATTCTCATTATTCTCTCCTTTTATGTTACAATCCTCAATATCTTAACCCATCTTTCTTCCTTTTTCTTTTTTCTTTTAGGTTTGTGCTCAGGTGAACTTGGTTCTTGTCGGGTATGAGAAGCTTATGGCTGTTGGGGATATGGGCTCTAACCGTTTTGACGAGATGTCTTGTCAAGTTGAGAAGTCTAACCAAGAGGTGGTTGAGGCCAAATCTAATCTCACGGCTGCTCAGACTGATCTGGCTCGGGTAAAATCCGAGATGGAGGCGGTGCGTGTGCAGTCTCTTTCTCTCGAGAAGGAGATTTCTGCTCTTAAGGATGCCGTAAAGTCTGAGGCCGACTTCAGGGACTCTGCTTTTCAGGCGGCCGAGAAGAACAAGATCGTGATTTTTTCTCTCCAAGCCGGGATCGATAGTTTTCGAGGTATGATTTCATGTTTAATGTTTTAAGTTTTCGGCATTCTAACCAGGTTTCTTGTCTTTTATTTCAGTCTCCTTGACTGAGCGCCTCAACATGATCTCATAGCGCTTCAACTATCTCGGCTCTAGTCTCAACAACCGCTTGCTCTATGCTCAAATGATCGGCTATAATAGCCTTATAAAGCGTGTCGAGAAGAGCTCTTCGGTTAGTGAAAACAAGGTCTCTTATGGATCCTAATTGACAACCGTTGATTTCTAGAAGTTGCATACAACACATCACCTTGTAACAACTTAAAAGTTCATCCAAATCTGAGTTAGAATTGATGCTTATGGTTAGAATTTCTAAATGTTACAAGTCTTTGAACTCCTCCTTTGTCTTGGTGTTCCAATACCCAATTCCCGAATCAAATAATTTCTATACTTTCAAACTCAGTAGTGCAGATATCCCAGCGGTACTCAAAAGTTCAGACGTCCATTCCAAATCCAAGTGAATTAGATTTTTTTAACTCTTGTAAACCGACAGGTAGGCATTGATAGATGTCCATGATACATTGAGATATTTCAACGAAACGAACTTAGATATTTCATTTGGCAACTCAGACAGAGCTTCATTAGATGAAAGATTCAAAACAACTAGGTTTGGCATGGACTTGAAGAATTCACTCAAAATACTACTCATTATTATCTTGCTTTTCTGCAAAAACAAAGTTGTGAGTTGAAAACACTCCAGGCTGCCAGAGATATGATTTATATTGTTACCCATTGATGATATCCTCTTCACAAAATTCAAATTCTTATGCTTTGGCCTTTCGTATAAACCAGCTCCAGCATGCACAACAATATTATCTTTTTGTTTTCCAAAATCAGGTGCGATCCACAAGGTCCTTTCTCAAACAACATCATGCATGAAAAACTTAAATTTCTCTTCCTCCATCAACAAAGATGAACGAACAAGACTGCCGATGATTTCATAACCCTGATTCACAGCATTTTCCCTACTTCACTGTCATCTATAATCCCTTCACATATCGAGTAGTCTATTAAATCATCTTTATAAATCCTTTCATCTTCTGGAAATAAAACAATATAATAAACAAGATTGGACTTGCTCACACTTTATATTATCGTAACTATACTTTAAAATTGGAAGAATTTCATCCTCCATCCTAGAAAACGCAGTTGCATTTGAATTCAAAATAAAAATTGCATGGTACCATTCTTGAATTGTCTGAGCTTCACCAGTAACCTACGAGACCTTTTAACAACTTCCTCTGCCACCTTTGGTATGTCTAGATGACTTTCTACCGTGTTCTTTCCAACTTTTTTCTGGAACAAATTAAATGCATCTTCAAGTGATAGACATTGGACTTCCATCTTTACATCTACTCCCATGCGCCCACACACTTCTTATGAACGAGTTGTGAAAACTACTTTACTTCCATTTTCTCTATTTGGAAAAGGGACTCCGATATTTTTAAGATCAACTTTTTCCCATATGTCCTCTAACAACAACACAAATTTCTTTCTCCGTAGGATGTTGTGTATGTCACATGCCTTTTGGTCTTCGTTTTTGCGGTACCAATCCTCCCTATCAAGAACTAATTTTTTTGCAACCTCTGCTTGAATCTTTTGGATTTGTAAATCCTTAGATACCACAACGGAAATCACAACATCAATACTATTCCCTTTAAATTTATTATTTATTTGCTCAAGAAGTGTAATTTCCCCAACTCCTCCCATACCGTGCAGACCCAACAGACCCACTCCATCTTCAATGAGACGGTTCCATGCTGTTTCAAGCACTGCTTCCTGACCAACGATTTTAGGTTGAATAAGCCTTTCTACAATCTCATATGCTTGAGCTTCCTCAGCAACCACTTCGAAAACCCCATTAGATTTGAGATTCTCAACCTCCTCCAACATCATGAAAATTTGTTTCCCATACTGATAACTCAACTTCAAATTCTTGGAATAAAACCCACAAATGCACAACCTTTGAAGCTCTTTTTTTTTTTTTTTTAACACTAAACAAACCATTAACTTGATTTTCAATGGTCTCAACTCTAGAAAGCCATACCTGGATTTGAGCGAGTCTTCGTATACCTCTATTCTCCTCTCTCCCCACCCTTCTCAACAAATCATCTCGCTTTGCCTTCAGCTCTTCCATGTTTGTCTCCAAAGTTGTGAGATTTTTCTCAATGTCGTGAATGTAACTCGGTTGAACACATAAACATTGACAAACTTGATTCAAAACTTTATCACATGATAACTGACAGAGCAGCAACCACCCATCTTTTGCACACTCTCAGAAATAGAGATTCCACAAACGAAAGAAAAAAAATGTGAATGAAGTGAAGAAAAGTTGAAGATGTGGGAAGATGAATGATTCTCCTTAGACAATGTCGATGTAAAAGTATTATTATTATAACTATTTGTTTTCTTCCCATACATTGTAAAAAGCATCTTCCCTCTCGGCGCACTCTTCTTCTCTTTGTCTTTCTTGTGTTAGAAACCTGAATTAAGCTACATTATCATATTGATTTGTTTTGGTATATCATTTTAAAAAAATAGTTGTTTATTCTTAATGATTTATTTATTTTTCATTTCAGTAGATCATGTGCCAACTAGTATTTTCATCAAAATAATAATTATAAAGCTCAGAAATTTTTCAATTAATAAAATTTGATTTTCAGAAACATATTTGATGTCAGTCAAAGAATTTTTCATACGGAAATTCTGTGACTTCAACTAAAAGGATTCATTCTGAATATCAAGATAAATAATAGAAGATTAAAATTACAATTAATTCAAGTATTAAAACTTTTTGTGAAGAAAAATTCAAGTGTGCATACTTACTATAGAACATTTATAAGCTGAACCACTTATGAATTCACTAATCACACTGTTCTCTTTCATGAATAGATTCATGAAACTGTTACAGTGATTAAATGAGTTCTCCTGAAGCAGTGGTTTTGAATACAGAGCGTAGATTGACTATTGAGTTTAGTGAGATTGAAATGCAGAGAGAACTCAAACTCAGTAGGTACTAGGTACCTTTTTGTTTTTTTCCCCGAAACTGAAGTTCATTTCTTAAGACAAAAGTATTACAAACGAGTTAATACAAGACTCAAACGCCTACTTAGGCTTCCTAAACCAGATAAGATTGACTTAACATACCAAAAGACTACACTGAATTTAATTTGATTACCATCCAAGTTACCTTTGCCCTGATCAAACCATTGACATCTCTTTTATAGAGAAGCCATACAACAGGTACAGGTACAAAACCAAAAGACTCGATCCTATTTTTAGACTCTAAAAGACTTCGACTCATAGACAATCAACTACATATACTTAAGAATCAATGTTACGAAACAGAAACAAAACCAGCACGACTAGAACTTCATGTTCTTCATAGATACTTCATTAGGTAGATTTTGGTTCTTTCCTTGATGTTTCACCTTCATGATCAGGGTAACGTTTGCATTTGGTCTCACGATTACTCCTTGTTGAGTTCCTGTCGTGGCTAAATCAAGTTCAAAAGTGGCCGAAATGCTTTCAAAACCTTCGTTGCTCTGCACAATTTCTCTTATCGTGTCTGATAGAGAGGGAAACCCATTGAGCCTGTTAGAAGCCGTTTGATTAGATAAGGCCGTTGTTTGTACCTGAGCTGTAGGAACTACTGCATCTTCATCGAATGACTGAAACTCCATTTGCGATTGCGATGCTGAAGAAATGTCTTGGGGTATAACATTCTCCTCAAAATCAGTTAAGTAATCCGATGATTGAAGTACATAAGAGCAATCAGTTGTGTCATGAGTCAATTTCTGACAGTTAAGGCAGAAGTTGGATACGCCTTCGTAGTAAAAAAAGACAAAGAGACGTTCACCGTTTTGAAACCTCACCGGCTTGAAGAATTTGAGCCTCTCAAAGGGGTTAATGTTTACTCTAGCTCGTATCACTGAGGCTCTAGTGACTGAGTCTGCACGAACATCGACTTCCAACACCTCCCCAAGAGTTCTTGCTATTAGGCGCGTAGTAAGCTTTGAGGCGTATTGTAGAGGAAGGTCATGTATTTGAACCCACAGCGGAAGAGTTGAGAAGAAGTGTTTGTGTTCCGCTGGTTCCCATCTCTGGATCAACACAATCCAGCCATTAAAAGCAATTGGTTGTCGCCTTAAGACTGAGACCAAGTCCATTTCAGAGGAGAACACAAATTGAACGAAATCCTGGTACTAGGTACCTTAATACAATACAATCCAATTAAACAGAATACAAACATTAAAAAAAGTATATACAGAAAAGAATTGAGCTTTCATTACTGCATATGGGGTGAAGGTAAGAAACGGGATTTGGTAGCTTCATCCTCCCATTCAAACCCTTCTAACCATTTTCTGTTTGGAGGATATATGACGAGTCCTTTTCCAGCACTTGAGCCACTTTTAGAATGGAGTGGAAGCTTTCTCAGCTTTCGGCAGTTGTCTACATTGAATATCTTAAGACATGGAAAGGCCAGAGGTTTCCAATAGATGTTCTTCAGCTCTAGCAGATCTCTCAAGTGTAGAGATTCTAGTTTTAGAAAAGGAACAATACCTGATTCTTCACTAGCTTTCTCTTTGTTTATTATTTCTTCCACAGCACTATCCGCAACAACTGAAAGCACTGTAAGATTTGTAGCGTACATCAGCCACGTCAAATCTTTTGCGCATTCGGCAGTGTACTTTATATATATCTTAGAAAGACTTAAGATTAATGTATGTTTTGGATTCTGCAGAGGAGAACCCGTTTCTCTTGTGATGCATGCTGTATCCATCTTTATCTCAGATATAACACATTCTTGTAATAGGAGTTCACGAAGATTCTTCATACTAGCTAAACACCATATGTCTGATGATTCTAATTGACGCCTGATTTCTAGAAATTGCGTACAGCACATCAAATTGTGAGAACTTAGAAATTCAACCAACCCTGAATCAATACTTATGGTAAGAATTTCTAAATGTTCCAAGACTTCCAACTCTTCCTTTATCTTGGAACTGTACCCAACACCCGCACGAAATAATTTCAATACTTTCAAATTCAGTAGTGCAGAAATCCCAACAATACTCAGAAGTCGATATGTTTTCTCCAAATCCAAGTGAATTAGATTTTTTAACTTTTGTAAACCTACAGGTAAACATTCTATAGATGTCTCTGATATGTTGAGATATCTCAACAAAACCAACTCAGATATTTCATCTGGCAATTCAGACATAGATGTATTAGATGAAAGATCCAAAACAACTAGCCTTGGCATGGAGTTGAAGAATTCACCGGAGATATTACCCAATGTGTTTCTCTGCAAAAACAAAGTTGTGAGTTGAATACATTCCATACTACCAGAGACATGATCGATTCTGTTAGCCATCAACGAAATCCTCTTCATAGCATTCCAATTCTTAAGCTTTGGCATTTTGCATAAACCACCACCAGCATGCACAACAAAATTATTTTTTTGCTTTCCAAAATAAGATGCGATCCACAAGGCCATTTCACGAACAACATCATGCATGTACACTTTATCTTCCTTTTCACCATCCTTATTTGAGTGTTCAGCTTTCATCAACAAAGATGAACGAACAAGGCTACCAATGATTTCATAACCTTGGCCTTCAGCATTTTCCATACCTTCACTGTCATCTATAATCCCTTCACATATCCAATACTCTATCAACTTGCTTTTATAAACCCTTTCGTCTTCTGGAAATAAAGCGCAATATTGTAAACATGATTTAACTTGCTCACTCTTTAGATCGTCGTAACTATACTTTAAAACTGGAAGAATTTCATCTTCCATCCCAGAGAACGTAGTTGCATTATAAGTCAAAACACGAATTGCGTAATTCCATTCTTGAATTGTCTGTTTGCATGACATGGTTTCACCAATGACGGTAAGTGCTAATGGTAGACCATGACACTTCTTAGCAACTTCTTTTGCAAGCTCTGGTATGTCTGGATGACTTCCTAATGTGCTCTCCCCAACTGTTTTTTGGAATAAATCCAATGCATCGCCAGGTGACAAACATTCGACTTCTATCAGAGTATTTGCTCCCATGCGTCCACACACTACTTGAGAACGAGTTGTGAAAACTACTTTACTTTCATTTCCTCTATTTGGAAAAGGGACTCCGATTTTTTTCAGATCAACTTTTTCCCATATGTCATCTAGCAACAACACAAACTTCTTTCTCCGTAGGATACTGTGTATTTTACATGCCTTTTGGTCTTCATCTTTGCAGATCCAATCCTTCCCATCAAGGCCTAGTTTCTTTGCAATATCTTCTCGAATCTTTTGGACTTGTAAATCCTTAGAAACCACAACCCAAATTACAACATCAAAAGCACTCCCTTTAAACTTATTATTGATTTGCTCGAGAAGTGTAGTTTTCCCAACTCCCCCCATACCGTATAGACCCAACATACCCACTCCGTGTTCAGTGATACTGATCCATGCCTTTTCAAGCATTGTTTCCTGACCGACGATTTTAGGTTGAATAGGCCTTTCTACCGCCTCTGATGCTTGATCTTGGTCAGCAACCACTTCAAAAATCCCATTAGATTTGAGTTTCTCAATCTCTTCCAAATTCATGAAAACTTGCTTCCCATAACGATAACTCAACTTCAAATTCTTAGAGCAAAACCCAAAAATGCACAATCTTTGAAGCTCTTTTTCTCTGGCAGTCAATATATCAATAACTTGACTGTCGATGGTCTGAACTCTAGTAAGCCATACCTGGATTTGGGCAAGTCTTCGTAAACCTCTATTCTCCTCTCTCTCCACCATTCTCGACAAATCATCTCGCCTTGCCTTCAGCTCTTCCATAGTTGTCTCTAAGGCTGTGAGATTCTTCTCGATGTTGTGAATGTAACTATTGTTAACACATAAACATTGACTGACTTGATGAAATATTTGATCACATGATAACGAGACAGAGAAGCAACCACCCATCGTTGCAAAAACTCAGAGAGAGAGATTGGTCACAATGGAAAAGTAATGTGAAATTCTTAGATAATGAGAGAAAAGTTCACAGAGGAAAGAGAAAAGAAGATAATGATTTCCAAAAAGCAGAGAGGAAAGAGTCAAAAGAATAATAAAGTATAGCCATCTCCATTATTATCCACTTCTCATTGTCTTGCATCCATCACCAAACCGGTTCAATTAAGCTAAATGGTTTGAGTTAACCGGCTTTTTACACTCCAAACCACGACTACGACTGCAAGAGTCTTCTTAGAGTATTTTTCTTAAAAATGAGTCATCAGGTCAAAGTCTCGACACAGACACAAGCCCATTTCAATATAACAGAACCCTCAAGCCCATTTCAATATAACAGAACCCACATTGTTCATTAAGTATTTCATAACAGCTGAAACTTCCATTTCTTATTTTTGTTTGCATACATAATCTTTGAGCCTCACTCCTCGTTCAAAACTGTTCTACTTCAGCAAAACTCTAAACTTTCTGTAGATACTAGTAGCCTTTGTCTCTTATGACTTATCACAAACCCAGTGATAAAGCCTGAGCCATCTTTCACACCAATCTTTGAGCTTCCAATGTTGATTTGAACTTCAAAGTGTTCTACAGCCAATAATCATCTTAACACCTAGAACTACCTAGAACTGAAACTTAGCTATGTTGAATTTAAAGATTATAAAGAAATAATTCTTCTTTATTAGCTTTAGAAAACTCTCTCAAACTAAAGCTCTCAAACAATGAACTCACACCTTATGACAAACATTGGCATCTTTATATATAGACTAGACTATTTCCTAATTCTAATAAAGAAACAATTATGTTTTAAATAATTTCCTAAAATATCTCAACTAGTCTAGTCTATTAGCTTGCAGTTCAAGCTACTAACTTCAAGCTTACTCCAACAATCTCCCCCTTATGCTTGAAGTCAATTTTCTCTATGTCTTGAACTCCAATGTAGTCTCTCATTTCCTTGAACTTGATTCTTCCAAGAGCCTTAGTTAGAATGTCCGCCTTTTGCATGTTTCCGGGAACATGTTCAACTTCTATTTGACCATTCTCAACACATTCTCTTATGAAGTGATACCTTGTNCATTCTCAACACATTCTCTTATGAAGTGATACCTTGTGTGAATATGCTTGCTTCTTCCATAGAAAAACTGGATTTTTTGTAAGCGCAATGGTTGATTTGTTGTCAATGAAAATTGTCGTCTTTTCACTTGTCAATCATGTTGCTTCACTATGTAGTTCTTGAAGCCAAATAGCTTGTCTTGCGGCTTCTGTACCTGCCATAAACTCAGCCTCACAAGAAGATAAAGCCACAGTTTCTTGCTTTTGTGAACACCAAGTTATTGGACTATCTCAAAGGTAGAAGATGTGTCTGGTAGTACTTCTCCCATTGTAGGGATCAACATTATCGCTACTATCACTATAGCCAACGAGTCTTGGTATCTTCGTCGATGATTTCGTGAATGCCAAACCAAAAGTCGTTGTACCTTTCAAGTATCTTAAGCATTGTTTCATGGCAGCTCCATGAGACTCTCTTGGACTATGCATATACCGACTCAACACTCCAACGCTATATGAAAAGTATGGTCATGTATGCAACAAATACCGAAGACACCCAATTTGTTTCCAAAAATTTGTAGTATCAATCTCTTTCTCCTCCTCCGACTTTGAAAGCTTTAATCCGGAGTCAATTGGTGTGTGAACAAGATTGTAGCTATTCATCCCTGAATATTCAAGTATCTTAAGTGCATACCTCTTTTAACTCAACGTGATCCCACCTTCGAATTGACACACTTCAATTCCGAGATAATATGTCAACAATCCAAGATCACTCATCTCAAATTTAGTAGACATCTCTTTCTTAAACTCATCGATCATTCGGCTATTTAGTCTCGGTGACAAATAGATCATCCACATATACAGCTATAAGTAAACAATCTTGCTTTGCTGTTTCAATTCGCACCATCAAGCCTAGTTTCTTTGCAACTTCTTCTTGAATCTTTTGGATTTGTAAATCCTTAGAGACCACAACCAAAATCACAACATCAAAAGAATTCTCTTTGATTTTATTATTGATTTGCTTAAGAAGTGTAGTTTTCCCAACTCCACCCATACAGTGCAAACCCAATAGAGCCACACCGTTGTAATGAAATGGTTCCATGCCGTTTCAAGCAGTAATTCCTGACCAACAATTTTCGGTTGAATAGGCATTTCTACCACCTGAGATGCTTGAGCTTTCTCAGCAACAACTTCAAAAGCCCCATTAGATTTAAGATTTTTATCCTCCTCCAACTTCATGAAAACTTGCTTCCCATAACCATAACTCAACTTCAAATTCTTAGAGCAATACCCACAGATGCACAACCTTTGAAGCTCCTTTGTTTTACCACTAAGCAAATCATTAACTTCACTTACGATGATCTCAACTCTAGAAAGCCATACCTGGACTTGCGCAAGCCTTTGTAGACCTCGATTCTCCTCTCTCTCCACCTTTCTCAAAAAACTCATCTCGCCTTGCCTTCAATTCCTCCATGGTTTTCTCCAATGCTGTAAGATTCTTCACAATGTTGTGAATGTAACTTTCTTTAACACATAACCATTGAGTGACGTGAGTCAAAACTTGATCACATGACAACGAGACAGAGCAGAAACCACCCATCGTTTCACACACACATACAGAGAGAGAAATTCCACCAAGGAAAACAAATGTGAAGTTGTTAGAAATTAAGAGAAAATAGTTCGTCGAGACTTAGAGAACAGTAGATATAAGAAGATGAATGATTTCACTTAATCATTGTATGCTTAACAATGAATAATTAGGCAGAGAACATATATCACCAAATTCTTTACACAAGGCCGGTTCAATAAAGCTAAATGGTTTGGGTTAACAGTATATATAAGTTTTTAAGTTGAAAAAAATAGTTGAATATGTTGTATCCGTTCGAATTAAAGATTGTAAACTAATATTCAATTAATCACTACTACAAAGTGGTCGAGTTCTAGATGTATATTATTAATAATTAAAAGTAAATTTTAGCCATTATTATATCTTAATCTTTTGTTAATATTTACATCGGTTAAATCTGATCCACAACCCAAGTCTAAATCTTGTTACGTGGAGTTACACAACTACCTAAAATCGAACTTCAAGGCTATATATATATATATTTAACACTTAACAACCTCAGAAATTCAAGCTGTTATAAGATTCATGAAATTGGTACAGTGATTAAAGAGTTTTGCTGAAGCAGAACGGTTTTGAACAAGGAGTCATATTCTGGGATCATCTATTCAATCAAGATTAAGAAAAGGAAATGAGTAATAAGTACTTACGAAAAAATAAATATTTAATAGGTTTAAACCAAAAATAAAATGTAAGCTTGAAGTACTCGTTTAATCATTAGCCATAGCCATGACGAAGTAGAATTATTAAGTTTAGGTTTCACTTAATTATATATTTATATCTATCAATGTATAGTGTAATTTAAGTATAAAACAATAATACTTGTTAATACATTGCTTAGAGTTGTGGTTTGCTGAAGTTTATTAAGCCACTGAAAAACAGAGCGTAGATTGATTAACGAGCTTAGTGAAATTTTAATGCAGAGAAATCAGGAAGGATTAAAGAAAAAGAAACATAACTCAAACTCAGTAGGTACCGTAATACAATACAATCCAATCAAAAGTCTAAAAGGAATATATATAAAATATAAAAAAAAACACTGAGAAAGGAATATATGATTAAGGAAAAGTCATTTATGATCTGAAGGTAAGAAACGGGTTTTGGTAGCTTCATCCTCCCATTCAACCCGTTTTATCCATTCTCTATTGTAAGACTTTACAATGAGTCGTTTTTCAGCATTTGAGCCGCTTTTCGAATTAAGTGGAAGCTTTCTCAGCTTTGGGCAGTTGCCTACACGAAGTAGCTTAAGACATGGAAATGGCAGAGGTCTCCAATAGATGTTCTTTAGCTCTGGCAGATAATCCAATATTAGATATTCTAGCTTTTGAAAAGGAATAATACCTGAATCTTCACCTTCACTAGCTTTCTTTTTGTTTATTATTTCTTCCACTTGAATATCCCCAAGAACTATAAGCCATGTAAGATTTGGAGCAAACATTAGCCATGTCAATTCTTTTGAGCATTTGCAGGAAATTAGATAAATCGTTGAGAGGCTTAAGAAGGCATATTTGGATTCTGCAGAGGGGAAATTGGTTCCCTTGTGAAGTTTGAAGTATCCATCTTTATCTCAGAAATAGTACATTTCTTTAACCAGAGTACACAAACTTTCTCCATACTAGCTAACCGCCATATGTTTGATGATTCTAATTGATAACCATCAATTTCTAGAAGTTGCGGACAACACATCAACTTGTGAGAGCTTAAAAGTTCATCCAAAGCTGAATCAGAGTTAATATTGTTAGAATTTCTATATGTTCTATGACTTTCAACTCCTCCTTTGTCTTGGAACTGAACGTAACTCCTGAACAATATAGTTTCAATACTTTCAAATTGAGTAGTGCAGAAATCCCAACTATACTCGAAAGTTTATCTGTACACTCCAAATCCAAGTGAATTAGGCTTTTCAACTTTTGTAAACCGACAGGTAAATATTGAATAGCTGTTTGTGATATGTTGAGATATTTCAACGAAACCAACTCTGATATATTCCATCTAGCAGTTTTGTTAGAGCATCGTTAGATGAAAGATCCAAAATAACTAGCCTTGGCATGGACTTGAAGAATTCACTAGAGATATTACACAATGTTTTCTTGTTTCTCTGCAAAGTCTGAGTATCTAAGTTCTGATGCATAGAACCCTCAAATCCGTTTGAAATTGATGTTAAGATGATTTGTATTGTCAAATCCTCTATTGTTGCTGTTGTTTGAATATTGATATATTATACCATTGTCTACAGAGCAAGCAGCAATGACTAAAGCAGAAAAGCCAGTTTTATGCAAAAATAACGTTTACAAGATCACAAAACTGAAAGTACATGAAGTACAGACACAAATCTGAAATCACCTGAAGTTGCAGACAGATACAATATAAGTCATTCACTTGCCTTGTTCTAAAGTGATCTCAATGGTTTCTTCTTTCTAACTTTTTGTAACTCTTAGACAAATTAAAGCTCCACAGATCAATCCTTCTATGACTGATCCTCAGTTGCATTTTTCAGCTGTGAGATGACTCAACAGTTCTCTTGAACTATAAACCCTGAGACAAAAACTGCAATTTTCCTACATCAAAATCTTTTGTCTCTTCTTGATAAATCCACTGACAATTTCCTTGAATATTTCATCCTCACTCAAGAACAGTTTTAAGTTTAACAAAATACTTCTCAACACATCACAGAAATAGAGCGTAGATTAAAGAAGATTGATAATTAGATTTAGTGAAATTTAAATGCAGAGAACAAAAAGGATTAAAGAAAACAAAAACAGAAGTCAAACTCAGTACTTAGCTTATTACAATACAATCCAAATCAAAAGTCTAAAATATAAAAAAACAAACAGAAAGGAATTGAGCTTTCAAAGATCAGATATAAGGTATAATAAAGATAAGAAATGGGCTGCAGTAACTTGATCTTCCCATTCAACCAAATCTGTCCATTCATGCGGCTGATACTCTATGACGATTCCTTTTGCACCACTTTTACAATTGAGTGGAAGTTTTCTTAACTCGTAGCAGTAGCTTACACAGAAACTCGTCAGACATGGAAAGGGCAAGGGTCTCCAATAGATGTTCTTCAGTTTTGGCAGATTATGCAAGTCTAGAAGTTCTAGTTTTTGAAAAGGAACAATACCTGATTCTTCAACTTCACAAGCTTTCTCCTTGTTTATTATTTCTTTCAAATGATCATCCTTTTGAACTATAAGCTATGTAAGATTTGGAGCAAACATCAGCCATGTCAAATCTTTTGAGCATTTGCATGAATCTAGAGAAATCTAGAAAAGCTGAAGAAGAATGCTTTTCTTTGATTCTGTAGAGGAGAAACCGTTTCTCTTGTGATGCTTGTAGTATCCATCTTTATCTCAGAAATAGTACAATCCTTTAAAACGAGTTCACGAACTTTCTCCATACCAGCTAAACACCATATGTCTGATGATTCTAATTGACAACCCCTGATTTCAAGAACTTGAATAGAGCACATCAAATTGTGAGAGCTTGTAATTCATCCAAACCTGAATCAGAATTGATTCTTATGGTTAGAACTTCTAAATGCTCCAAGACTTTCCACTCCTCCTTTTTCATAGAACTGTACACAACTCTTGAGCGAAGTAGTTTTAATACTTTCAAATTCAGTAGTGCAGAAATCCCAACTATACTTTCCGGTATTTTCCAAATCTAAGTGAATTAGATTTTTCAACTTTTGTAAACCGACAGGTAAACATTGTATAGCTGTCCATGACATGTTGAGATATTTCAAAGAAACCAACTCAGATATTCCATCTGGCAATTCAGACAGAGCTCTATTAAATGAAAGATCCAAAACAACTAGTCTCGGCATAGATTTGAAGAATTCACCTGAGATATTACCCAATGTTATATCATTTCTCTGCAAAAACAAAGTTTTGAGTTGAAGACATTCCAGGCTACCAGAGACGCGATCGATTTTGTTATCCATCAACGATATTCTCTTCACATCATTCCAATTCTTAAGCTTTGGCATTTCGTCTAAACTAACACCAGCTTGCACAATAAAAATACGTTTTTCCTGTCCAAAATCAGATGTGATCCACAAGGCCATTTCTCGAACAACATCATGCATGTAATCTTTTGATTTACCTTCCTCCATCAACAAAGATGAACGAACAAGACTGCCAATGATCTCATAACCCATGTTTTTAGCTTTTTCCATACCTTCATTGTCATCTATAATTCCTTCACATACCCAATATTCTATCAATTGATCTTTAGAGATCTTACCATCTTCTGGAAATTGTTAAACTTAATTGTATATACGAAAGAGATGATTGAACATTACATTACACGTTCTGTTTC